>JAZBGW010001573.1:0-14839 GCA_037464815.1 Mylabris variabilis
CTTTTTCAGAGATTTTCAGAGTCTCATTTCCACCAGGGAGTTCATTCAAAAACTCGAGTACACCTATGTTTTGGCACAGTCTATAAACCGTTAAGAATTGTACAATAAATGTGTATTATTTCTTTCTTGTTTAATTCTTTGTTTTGCCCCCGTTTCTCTTTGACTCAAGTGTGTGGTGGTGAAATATCAAAATACATGACAACTGAAATCCATTAGAATCGTTGAAGATAACGCCCCGTCTTTTGTTTTGTTTTCTATTTTTAATTCATTCTCTCTTATTCGACATTAATTTAATCACTATCGAAATCGGCTATTGTTGTTGTTGTTTCGTTCCTACAATGGATCCACCTCTTCCTCATTTTAAATGAAAAAAAAGAATCCCGAATTTGATTAATTTGAAAATCAGCTTATTGAATACCCCTTACATTAGCTTTACCATAGAAAGTCGAGTATATTGTTGGAAGGTCTTTGTAGAACTATTAGAAAATTTCTTATGAAAACTAATCGAATCTACCACCGGGTATCGCGAACACTTCCAAATTAAAAACATACACCCATGTGTATCTCGTGAACTGTGAACGCATTATTTGAATGTTTCGGTACGTATCTAAATTGAACGCTTTTTCAATTTCACGTTACTGAGAGTAAATTTCCCATTTTCCACCATTATAATCGGTTTGCATCCTTTCATATATTTTTTTTGCGATCCGTTAAACTACCCTCATATACATTATAGATTTCACTATGATTTGTTTAGTTTTATTTTTGTTTAAATGGTGGAAAATCGTCAAGAATTAATACGAAACTAAATCGATAGACTTTAACAACAATTGTTGAGATATTAAAGGGTTGCTTTAGATGCTCCTCCACACAAAGTCCATCTCTGCGGTATAGCCATTGGGTGGAAACTCATTCAACTTCCGTGTTATACTACCGTATGTGTCAACTTGAGTACATAAAAGTGACTACTATAAAACTACTAATGTAGTTGGTACCTTTCGGCTATTTATCGACGAAGAATATTATCGAAACGCTAAATAAAGTCAGCGTTTATTCGATTGTTATCAATCGTTGATGATTCTGATGATGACGATAGGCAAATTTAATTTAATTTATAGCATGCGATAGCACAAGTGCTCTTATTGTATTTTATAAATTTTCAACTTTCAACAATGTCATCAAGAGAACTTTAAAATTGAATTTGATAGCGGAAATTGTTTAATATCCACTAAAAACAGAGGAGAAAAAAAATTGGAATTTTTCCCAGTTATTATCTACAAATTATACACCGAGAAACGGCGAAAAAACGATCATTTACTTGATCAATTATGGTTGAGTGAATTTTACAGATCATACAACGATATAGTCGTGAATTTACGCTTTGAAATTCTGCTGACTGCCGTTAAATTAACTGATTAGTTTTGCGAATAGTAACGCGAATCTTGTAGAGGATCGCCCGGCGCCTCCACCATTTCTACAATATTTCCGTACGTAAAGATAGAAGAAGTGTTCAATTGACGGATCTTTTCCGCTCTCTCACTTCTCAATTTCCACAATGTTTATTATTTATTTTGTAATGCAATCTTCTGACTAGTCCGATGATGATTTGGTTTTATATCGAACAAGAAATCAACAATATTGTTAATAAAAGAAGCATAACTCACCTAATTAATTCGTATCTAATCACTATTAAAGTTTGATTTTCGGACGTATTGTTGTGGTGATTGGATTGGTGGCAAGTCTCTACTGTCGGTACACAAGACACTTGTAATTTGTGCGCCACCGACGTATTGGTGGCAGCGATTTGTTTCGTGTAAGTTGGTGCGCACAGATTTGGCGCGTGCTGTTTGATAGACATCCTATCGTTTGATATAGCTACAGATGAATTAAGATTGTCTTTTGATGGGTTATTTTTAAAGTCTCATCTATCGGGTTAGATTTCGACAAGAATACAATGAGTGGATCAAATTTAATTTAGGAGCGTTCTCATATTGCGTACGCCCTTATCCTTACCATCGTCATCCCTCGTCTTAAGTGTATCTACATATACACACACCGTCTTACAAGTGAATAATTCAACATCGTTTTCTATGTCAAGTGATTTGCGGTTGAAATTATCGACTGATATCAGAGTTACTGCATATGTGCTGGTTAGTGGTATGTTGGATCATCCATATCAGCGTCTAGGTTAACCGACGAAATAGGGGGATGACAGTAATAAGCGTTTGAGTGTACGCTTCAAATTTCCGTTGATCAGCACTTATTTAAATCGTACGATTTCGGCAATAAATTACCCCGAGAATGCCTCGATTTCAACTTATTCCCTTGTAAATAAATACAAGTACTCTAAGCATAATTACAAGCAATATTAATCAATGTGAAATTATAGTTTATCTCCTATCAATCAACGAAAATAATCCACTTTGATGATTCTGAAAATCCCAATATCGGCGCATCATTGTGTGAAAAAAAACAGCAACTTCAATGAAACAAATAGAACGAAACTTGTTTCACCGCTCATTAGTTGTACTTTTGACAGGTAATTAGATTAAAAAATACGACGTGTATTTTAATTAATCTTCCATCGACACTTGTATGAAAGCAGAAAAATTCTAAAACATCCCACGTGAAATATGTGGGTGAATTATTCGATTAGAACGGATGGAAACAATTTAGATTGAAATTTGGGAATTGCGAAAGGAAATTAAAATACACTCTAATACTGTTAATTAACTGCAGATTTATTTATTGTAAGTAATACGGAGATACAATTACCATGTATGTCCGCAATAATAATAATCAGACAGATACAATTTATCTTCTTCGCGACTTCGATTGTAACAATTCATGTAGATTTTCCGTGAGAATTTATTGTGCGTAGCTATATAACACGGTAGATTATCATCATATTCGACTTCTACAGGATTCGGACTTTTATGATAAACGTTAACCGTGTCAATTTTACACAAATTATTAATTGCTATGAATAGTAGATTAGTATTTGGGATTTTATCGACGACGTAAGCCCTAAAATTGATTTATTGTGAGTGAATATTCGCCGGGATTTGAACCGAAATTCGACTCGAAACTTACCAAGCACAGTCGAATTTTGATGTTTTATTCGAGAATACACTCGTCCGGAATGTATCGCCGACTGTAAACAACCACATTGTTGTATCGCACGGTGTTGGTAAAGTTTTGTTGATTTGTAATTTCTCGAAAGCTATCGTATCCTGTTTGATGCTCTGATATTTCTTCTCGCCCATCACCGATTTGATGAAATAGAAAATTGTCGCCAATGCCCAATTGGTTAATGCCAACAAATTTTCCAAATACTAAAAGCGTAATAATTTAACAGAAAAATATTGATTATTTATGGATATTACCACCTTTCTAATTGTGAAAATTCGACTAGACGTCGAACGATTCTTACGCTGTTCGGGTATCAATTTATGACAAATTGCCTGATAATCAAACATCTGTGTAGGCTTATAAACACCATCCTTAACTAAATGGTACATAATATCTGGACGTATATTGCCGATAAATCGGCCAGTATGTTCAATTTCATCGGCCAAGATAACGTAGCCGTTATTGTCGAGGATGAAGCATGTTAGATAGTCGGATTCGCAGGTGATCTCGCAGGTTGGTTTGAAACACTGAAATTTCGCAATTTTAACATCAAAATCTTGTATTTATCCTATAATCAAATTACTTTAGTTGTTATCGAATTGTACAAATTGTACATGGCTCGATGGTTGAACTGTAAACCGACAACGGCGGCTGGGAATTTACCGCGAGAATCGCGGACGAAAATTGCGTTCGTGCTCGTTATTAACGTGTTATTTTCATAGCCTGTAAACGTATTTTCTTTTATAATTTATAAACCAAACCACAAGACAATTCTACCTGAAATCTCAAAAGGTACAGAATAGATAAACATATTCTCATTTTTATAATTCTCTTCAACCGTTCTAATATACCAATCCTCATCGATCGCTGTAAAGTTCATATTCGTTTCGAAATTATCACCGTCATCAAATATCTCATCATCATTATCGACATCATCGTCATCACTAGATTTTCGACGATTCAATAAATCTTCATTTTCGAAATTTTTCCACCGTGTCAATCCACTGAATGTAGCAAGGAATACGTTAGTTACTAAATATTTCCGACGAAATCTACAAAAATGTTTGCCAATTATTTAAGCAAACAATTCATGTTTGTTAAATCTACATACAGATTTTCGTTTGTGATACGATCTTCAAACCATATTGTTGCATTTGCATCAAATAGAAACGATGTCAACAATTGGAATTCTTTACGTCTTTGTGTACGTCGTTGGCATGCTACCATCAACTTATCGATACAATTAAGAACACGTTTTTGTGGTGTATCACCTTCGCTATTTTTACAATAAACCCTACAATTAATATTTGTTTGTATTTTTGTAATTAATATCAAGAATCGCGGACAAGCAGACCATTGTGGATGAACGGTCCAATTCGACGGTTTCTGTAACATTCTTTTCAATTCTTGTAAATTATCACAGCGTATTTGGGTATTATTGACAACCATTAGACCATATTTATGATGTAGGGCGATACCTAAACTGAATGGACCGATATCGGTGTTGTAATATCGGCGTTCGCTCAATATTACACGTCTCTAAAATTTAAAATATACAAACAATGCGTTACATAAACTGTTATTGTATGAGTTCAAGAGAACCCAATGAAAAGCTTAAGCGAGTTTTTTATACTTTAACTCTAACTCAATCGAATTTACGATTCTTAAATATCTTTGTGACGTCATTACACCCGTCCTAGCTTGCACCTGAGTATGGTTGAATATACAGCAAGTGTACTGAACAAAACGCCACCTGTCAAAGGTTGGTCAAACTATGCGAGATAGCGATGTCATCCAGTGCAATTCTAATTTTTAAAATGTACAGTGAGGAGCATATAAAAGAAACCAAATCTTGAGCAAAAGGGTACCTTTGGGCAACGAATAACCCCATCTTTTGATTCAATATCTTTTTTCTTACAGTCCCCTTTATATGCTTGTCACTGTAGATACATACCGACAACAGTATTTTTGGATATAAACGCACGGTTTTCGATACGTTTATAGCATCATAAATGGGTATATCTTAGAATTCTAGTATAATTACCATATCGTCTAGTGGAAATTTCACTTTTAAATCAACATATCCACGTTTATCCTGTTGGACGATTTTTTCTCTTAACTGTAACAGATAAAAAAAACGGATAAAAGTAGGTACTCAACTGACAAATAAACCACCCCAAGATGAAGTCTAAATTTTAATTACTTTTGGCAAAAATTTTGTTTTATGACATGCTCGTTTTAATGTTCATTTTAATTAAATTCAAGGTAGCAAATAGGGGAATGGAAGTTAAGGGAGAACCTACCTTACGATAGAGCTGCGGTAATTATGCTTCTCAAACGTTAGATGGCGCTTAGGCCACAACGTCTTTTGTATATATTTTATCCATATTTATTTAGAGATCGAAATTTTCAAATGATAATTTTAAAACGTGCAAATTAGTGATTTCTAGAGTATATGCTTATTTCGATATTTCGGTTATTTTATTTTTTGATGTGAAAACGGAGAATTCAGCATCACCCAAAAAAATTCAGAAGTTAAATTAAACTAACTCGGATGTGATGAAGATGTTTAAACAAAAACTGTCCTTTCGTTTTCGAGAGAAAAAATAAAATAGTGCAAAAACCACTTTTTTCAAGAACCAAATGACAGATTTGTTTAAAATTTGGTACAAGTGAAGCTCATTTTTTGAAAATTTTTCAATTTCATTTGTGGTTTCAGGCCGGTAGAGTTCTACTTTAAGCCTGCAAAATCAGTTTTCTCCAAATACTTCAAAAACTGGTCGAAATTTTTGAGAAGTTTCCAAATCAGATAATAGATGAGGGTTTTTTTATATTTTAAGTTGCAACTTTAAGGGCGAATATAAGGTCTAGATCGACTATTTTGGAATACTCAGCTCATATTGACTTTAAGCTCATTTGAAACACTATTCAAAAATGTGTAATTTACTACCCTTTGGTTAATACTTGATGCGTTGCAGGTGAACAAAATTATACAGGGTGTCGGCCCTGGGCCTTGGCCGTTTCCACCAAACTAAAAATATTTTAAGGATTTGTAGAGTAGTCCCTGGAGATCATTTTAACACAATTAGCACCTTATAGCTTATTTTAAAGTTAGTCAAAAAAGCTCGTTTCTGACGATGCCACAATTTTAGTCAACTGAATGCACAGTTAGAAATGTTTCGTAATTTTTTTAAAATGCACTGGGGGAAAACGAAAAGGATCAACGCTGGAGAGACTCTCGAGTCACTCTTAGTCATTTTACGTGTGCAGCTCGTTTTTGAAAATCGCAACATTTTCCAAAAACGATCGCTTTTTGATCAACCTACTGGTGTCTTACTTTTGCTAAAACATTCTGTGAGGACAACCCTATAAAATCTTAGAATATTGTTTAATGGAAACAGCCGGACACCAAAAGCTCACATTTGATGGTTGACTATTAAATGGGAAATCAATTTTACCTTTACAATTTTTTCGCTAAACAGTCTCGGTTCAGTATCATCGTCTAAAATTTCGATTTCCAACAAATCGACTCTGTTGAATGTCGGCTTTGGTATATTCTCAAACTGAAAAATATTCAAACTTATTTTTGATTGAAGACAATAGTTTTCGCAGGTCACCGATACGTTATTTTATGGTCTTAAACTGTACGGTACCGGTTATAACGTAAAGGGGCTACTAATAGTACACGATCAGCTGATCCGTATCGGCCATATTGAATATATTATGGCTTATATCGATAATATTTCGTTGGTTGCGTCATTTCTGAAAATATCGTATACAATATGACTTCAGGTCTTATAAACTATAACGGATAATTTATAACGTATCGGTGACGGGCGAAAACTCTCTAATATTTGAAAGAACGATAGAATTCAAATTTTCGTAAATAATTGATAAGTACTTCTCGCCGATGTCCGGGGTGCATTAGAATATATCCGTTATTAGTTAAAATAAACGCATATCCATTGACGCCGATCTAGAATCAATTAGTTATATTTTTATAATAATTTGTCCAAGCGGATTATTACTTTATAGTGCGGTACAAGGGAATATAATAACTTTATAGGTACATCAATGCCGGCAACACCAATTAAATCGTAATCGTTTGCAATTCGTCGTTCTTTAGTCGATGTTATATTCAAATTTTTACGCCTACCATATACCGGCAATGATACAGTTGTAACGTAATTATATTCTTTATCACCTGTATAACTTTCAAAGGGCTACAATTATTTTTGTAATTAATTAATATAATAATTGATAATTGTGTGATTTACATGTGTTTCTTGTAGTAGCATATGTTTTTCACTAGTCAAAACCTTATTCGTTCTCATATACAATCGTTTAACATGATCTAACAAGACTTGTCGCTGTCGATTGCCCTCAAATTGTTTCCACAACCAATTCGAATAGCGTCGATCAGCTAGATCGATCTGTAAATAACTCCAAATCGGTTTCTGTTTATTCGCATTATAACAATTCACCGGCCGTGACATTACATTCATATAATTCAACACTTTCTCGCGCACCTCCTCCATTAATGTAATATTAACGAAATAGCCGCGATTAGCGCAAGCAATCCATTCCATATAACGCGCCTCTTCTTGTACAGTACTCAATAAATATGTAAATATACGTACCGGACTATCCGTATTCCAATTGTAATAACTGAAAACTTCCGTATGGAAATCGTAATCGATACCTTCAGTAATCAGCATGATCGCTTGATTACAATGCGACGAACGTAATTGATTTATACGGAATTGTTGCAAGATTTCGAACGCTTTACGTACACCCAACGATAGATCGGCAGCGTATTTGATTGAATATAAATGTAAACTTTCGCGCAATAAACGTAAATTCTCCTCATTAGCCTGTACTAGAGTATTGTTGAAACAATGCACTAATGGTTCAGTTGAATTTGTAAATGTGTAAATATTAACAAAATCATTATCATTTAACGTATCTAGAATGTTGTTGATGATCTGATGGGCGACTGATTGGCGTTGTCCTTTCATCGAACCGGAACGATCCAATAAAATTATGATATCTTTCGGTGATGTCATTGCTTCTGTATACCAAGATCTTGTACGTGGATCGTACGTTTGTAGGTATTGTTCTTGTTCCCATTGTACAGCCGGATAATGGCGCATATAACCGAGAGGACTTGTGAAAAACTGATAACTCATAGTTGGGTCCTTCATTGCATTCTCTTTGAAGATCAAATCTAAAGCCTCCGACCATCTGATACCTTGCAAAACGTCCTGATCTACAATCACACGATGAAATTAAGCGATCCAAAACCGAAATTTCGTCGATTTTCTACCTCGATTATAGACGTTTGGTACAATTTTAATTACACTCAAATTTTTATTGATAAAGGTATTAAAATTCTTGTCGTACAACATTGGCAGATCGTTGTACCATTCTAATGGTCTGATCCGATTTGGCAGACTGTTACAATCGCATTCTTTACCAATAATATCCTCTTTATCTTTACCAACAAACAAACCAGCGATACGTTCCTTTGTAAACAGATTATTATCGAGTGCTTTTAACGGATTTTGATAACACCACCATGTACATTCACCCTAAAAGATTGATTTCAATAACTAAAACTTGACGATTATAATAATTACTTCGCGGATATATTCTTGGATTTGTTTCTCTTTATCTCGATCTTGATCGATATTTGTAATATTGTCAGCATTGAAATATTGAAATGGCCCCTCTTGGTCGGAATCTATCGGTGTTGGATCACGATGATAAGCTAGAAATTCAGCATATTCGGCTATATTCTAAAATCGGATTATTAAAATAATTAATCAATTTTTTAAAAAAAATCCAACTTTAACGGCATCAACTTTCTTCTCCATCATCTCGCGCATCTCGCTGGCTACATCCTGAATTAAAATACCACCATCCTCTTTATAGACGTTCTCTTTTAACGGCTTAAAATTCTGAGAACAACTCGAAATTATTAGAATTTTACACAAAAAAAGCTATAAAAAATATACCAAAGCTACTTTTTCTTTACGTGACATCGTCATACTTAATCGGAATAATTCCTTGCCGATTTGATCAGACCACATTTTAACCCTGAAAAATTCTCTTAAATTTTGGAGATTTCAATTTGGAAAAGGAGAGTCTGACTGGCGCCTGTATCTCCTGAATCAATAAATGTCCAGACAATTTGGCGCCACTCAGACTCCTGAAGGAGCTCAAAGATTTACTCTTAATTGATACTTTCCCAAAATTAAACCAATGTAAATGTACAAATTAATTAATTAATTGAGAAAATTCAATAAACTTACAATCCTACTACATGTTGTTGTATCTGTAAATCACCATTACACAAATATATTTTTAACAAAAAGAATAACAATACTCTTATTAAATGCAATTTTAACATCTTTTCTTATTGTTGCTATTATTATTATTATTATTATTATTACGATTTTTATAAACAAATTTCCGAAAAGCTTATCCGAAATAGAGACGGTACATTTGAATCAGGCTACGATTTTGTTCGCTTCTCGATTAAAAGTAGCGCATGTCTTTAATATTAGACCAGCAACAAGTTGGTTGTACAATAAATTATAGAACAATAAAATTAAACAATATATAAAATTTAGTACCTGTTTTAATGATTAGGTAGATAACAAAACGGATATGTTTACTTAGTTTTTTTTTTGCGTGATTATCATGAGTAGGGTGGAAGTATTCTGATAAGTCTTGATAAGTGTTAATTTAGTAGGGTTTAAGCTCATAAAATTTCTGTATTATATACAGAATGTTACACGATTAATTGTTGTCTATTCGTAGATTTATTGATAACACATATACAGGATGTGATTAAATTACCTTTCAATAATCAAATCTCATTATCTCTATATGGAATAAGATATTTTGAAGGGTCAATGAGAAGAAATAAGTTGATTAACATTAGCCAAAATTTACGCCCTTGTGTCTGTATAACACTTCTCGGATTTCTATGGCACTGAACTACAAGAGTCTTATTGATTTATTGAATCTAAATTTTATTATAAACCAACGATAATGCTGCTCGTTTCCAGTGGCTGTGAAGATTTTGCGAAATTTTCTCACCCCTTTTTTTTCTCGAAAACGGCTCCATACAGATTTCTAATTTAATACACAAATCGGCTCAGTTTTTCGGACCCTATGGTATAATTCCCCAACCAAATAACATTAAAAAATTATAAATTACTGAATGATAAAATAGATGTCAATTCAAATATCTTATACATATTATTTGATATTAGTTAATGTTTTATTATTAAATAAATATTGTTTATAAAAATGTAACAACATAAAGTAGAAAACCACAACTTTAATTAAATATACATTTATCACATAAATCTTCTTTTACATTGTATTAATGTTATTTGTTTGGTTGGGGAATTGTAACAAGATTATATTGCCTTTAGCCATTTATTGTGTTTGTTATCATTTTTAAATATTCTTAGTTCAAATATTGTAAAATTTGGCCCATTCTGTTGCCTTGAATTTAATATCATTATCAAAATAATAAAAATTAGTTTCGTATCTTAATAACATTCTTCATTATTGATTTGTCTGACATGAAGTTAACATCTAAATAAAATTCACTGTTGATCACAACATACTAAAATAATTAAATTAATCTTTATTGGGATATATTTAAATAAATTTCGATAATAAGAATAATATCCAATCTTCTGACATAAATACAGCGCTTGAGTAAGTATAACACTATTATATCATACATCATCCTTATCATATTTTATTATTTCAAGCGAGGTACTGATGATGGTTTGAGAAAACCGAAACTAGTACCTATACCAAAAAAAAAATTAATTCTGCGGAACAACAATATTATTTATTATATTAGGTAATATCTCATTTTTATTTATTAGTAGATTCCTATTAAGAAAATAACTCTTATTGTTAGTAACAATAGCTCCCAAAATCTGGTCCTACATTCCCAAATTTATCGAAATACAACAAGATTAGTTATCGTTGACGCTATTTATATGCGCCAATCGTACGCCGTCGTTTTGGAAGGAACGACGACAATTTTCTGGGCATTCAAAGAATTTATTTTATATTAATGATAAGAATATTCCAGATATTACCCTGTGCGACTCAATCTTTAGAGAAAAGTTACAAATTTGTATAATAAAAGAAGTTTCCAAATATTAAAATGTTTATAAAGTTTTTGATAGTCTCTAGTTTTATTGCTCGTAAGTGTTTACAAATTATTTGTCCACAATTTTTATTAAAATAATTATTGATTAATGGAAAATTTAGAGATTTCTTGTCAGCTTGCTGATCCAATAGTTCAAACCTCATGTGGTCGAATACAAGGCTATCACAAATTATCGTTTAATCAACGAATTTTCTCAGCCTTCGAAGGCGTACCTTATGCCCAACCACCTGTTGGCAAATTACGATTCAAGGTAAGATTATGGCGGTAATTATTTTTGGCTTTTTATTATTATTTCTTCTTGAATTCGATTCAGGACCCGGTTCCGTTTGATTCATGGTCAGGCACCTGGAAGGCCAACACCCTGTCCCAATGTCCTCAGATCGGTCTCTTGTTCACATCAGGTACCAGCGGAGTTGAGGATTGTTTATATTTGAACGTGTATGTACCTAGAGAAAATCCAAATTCTTTAGAACGCCTTGATGTTATCGTCCACATTCATGGTGGTGCTTTTATAATCGGCTCCGGTCACGTTTATCCCCATCCTGAATTCTTGATGGACCACGACGTTGTTTACGTTACAATGAATTATCGATTGGGTATTTTGGGTTTTCTCAGTACTGAAGATGATGTTATTGCCGGTAATTTTGGACTGAAAGATCAGAGTTTAGCGTTAAAATGGATTCAGAAAAATATAAAAAAATTTGGTGGTAATCCAAAATCGGTGACAATAACAGGCTTATCATCTGGCGGTGGTTGTGTACATTACCACTATCTATCACCGTTATCGAAAGGGTTATTCCATCGTGGGTATTCTCAAAGTGGCACCGCTTTAGGCTCATGGGCTGTACAAGAGGAACCGTTCGAACGTGCCGCATATCTAGCCGAACATCTCGGTTGTCCTACTAACAACTCCCAAGAGATTTTAATTTGTTTACAACAGAAATCGGCGATGCAACTCATAAATGCCACCAATCTTTTCTTTGGATACGATATTTTTCCTACGTGTGCTTTAGCACCTGTTATTGAGAAAAGTTCAAATCCATTCATAAATAAACAACCGTACGAAATACTGGCTAGTGGAGAGTTTAACGATCTACCATGGATTAATTCTGTGACGTCGAAAGAAGGAAGATATTTCGTTAATTTCCAACTGGATCAATTGAAGGAAATTAACGAGAATTTCACTGATTTAGCTCCTTATCTACTCGACTTTGTTTACACGGTGCCTAAAGAAATTTTAAATACAACAACTGAAAAGATTAAACAACAATATTTGAATCAGAATCAAGAAATTAACATAGCTGATGTATTATTACTATTATTATTATTATCATCAACGAATTATAGTACGATTTTAATAAAATTTATTTTGATTACAGTTGCTCGGTGATAGACTTTTTTCAGTGAGTGCGGAGCAAGCGGCTAAAATTCAAGCAAAGATGGCCAAATCACCGGTATATTTTCTATATTTCAACTATGCGTTTGAGAACAGTCAACTAGAAGGTAGACTTTTTCAAATTACTCTTAATTATAATTGTGTTAATATAACAAAAAAACAGGTACTGCTCATACTGAAGATGGGTGCTTTTTATACCACGACGCTTTCGAAAGCGCAGCAAAAATGACACCGAATGATTACAAAGTAAAAGATATCATGGTAGATATGCTGATATCATTCGCCAAAGACAGGTACGTATCTGAGTACCTGTGGCGCAATTCCTTACCCTTCCATCCAAAAACGTGCCCCACCTGGAATAGTTCCCTTTCCACGGCTCTTTATAACCAAAACTTTTATTTGAATCCTTGTCGATTTTTACAGTAAACCGAAGATTCCTGGTATCGATTGGCCACCAACGAATTTCGATGCAATCACTTATCTAAACTTATCAAGTTATAAACCGAACGAAAATCGTATACAAACACGTGAAGAAATATCTCCTGTAAGTTTTTGGAATTCGTTAGGAATTCTAGAGAATGAGAATATTGGGAAAGTATAAAAAAAGCTTTTATTAAAATAAAGCCATTAAGTAAGTAGATGGTGTTTTTTTACCATAGCACTTTCCAGTTAAATAAAAGCTTTAGATAAAAACAAAAATACATAAGCAAATAGCAATAAAAACCGATTCCAATCATTTAAAATAACAGTATTCGAATGTCGTCGAGCAGCTCGTAGGAACGCAGCTTTAGGTATGCAACACATCTTGATACAGTTTGCTTGGATGGTGTATACTGTGTTGCAAACATTTGGGCGTTTATAATATTATTAAGACAGTGTTTGACTCATACTAATATTATTATTGCTATTTTTAAATTTAGTTCATCCTTGTGTTTTAGATCAGTAACAAATGGAAGTTCATTAATTTTAACAGTTTTCTAGGATATCCATGGAATCTGATAAAATGTCGGCTATGGACGTTCAAATATTTATAGTTTCTCTAGAAAATATTTTCGTTATTGAAGCAATACTGATTATACATAGTCTATCCAATGGTACCAAGCATAGTGGAACTTAGTTTTATTTATTACGCAGAATTAAGGAATAAAATTTTAGCATTTCTTCGAATTTATTCAAATTTGCGTAGGAATTTCAAAATTTCGTTATGATGTTCGATTAGGCATTGATTGCGTTTACACCCTAAGAGGGCGAGCTTTTCTTCAAATTTGCATGTACGTTTGCAAATCACACGTTAATAAACTAACTAAAGCTCGAGAATTAATGTACCTATTCAATAATTCTAATTATTAAATAAAATAAATCGTAAAAACATTCCAGATATTATCCTGTGCGACTCAATCTTTATTTAAGAGAAAAGCTATAAATTTTATATAATAAAAGGAGATTCCAAATATTAAAATGTTTATCAACTTTTTGATAGTTTCTAGTTTTATTGCTCGTAAGTATTTACAAATTATTTGTCCATAATTTTTATTAAAATAATTATTGATTAATGGTAAATTTAGAGATTTCTTGTCATCTTGCCGATCCGATAGTTCAAATCGCATGTGGTCGAATGGAACCAACGAAATTCCATAAAATCACTTACTTAAACTTATCAAGTTATAAACCGAATGAAAATCAGATAGAAACACGTGAAGAAATAGTTCCTGTAAATTTTTGGAATTCGTTAGGAATTCTAGAGAATGAGAATATTATCAATGTATAAAACGATAAGTTTGAATTAAAATAAATCCTTCAAGTATATAGGAGTCGTTTTTTACCATAGACCAATAATGGCTTCTAGTTGGGGAAAACTTTAGATAAAAACAAAAATAAACAAGGAAGAGGTAATAAAGACTGATTGGAAATCTCTAAAATAAGACGATTCGAACATCGTCGAGCAGCTAGTGTGAACCGAGCTTTAGGTATGCGCTATGTTTTTGGATGCAGTCAATTAGTCTGGATTTTGTATATTGTGTTGCATACATTTAGGCGTTTATACAATTGCTATTACAATGTTTGACTCGTAGCCTGATTTCCAATTTTATAATTTTATTTTT
>JAZBGW010001577.1:0-14827 GCA_037464815.1 Mylabris variabilis
TAAAATTTGTAGTGTTTGATAGAAAAATTCATATTTTTGAAGCTATAACATTTGAAATGTTGTAATTTGGAATTTATGTACCACAGATAATGTAATTTTTATCAATTTAGCTAAAATTTAATTATCTCTCAAAGTTTGCCTGAAACAAATTATTCTTTCAGGCCATTTTCAATTCTAGTATGAGGTTTCCGAGATAAAAATAAAAATCATGTTTTTTTGATGTTTTTTCACTTCCTTTTTCAAAAACTACATACAGATTTTGTTTAAAGGTGATATAAGTAAAGTTTAGTCAAATATTAAGTTATGGTAATTTTTTGAAAATTTTTGAGCTTATAATTCTTTCTTCATCCAGTAGCGTTCAACCTTAAATTTAAGACTTCTCCGAAAAAAAAACGATAACAATCATCAAAATCGTCTCCTATGTATGACTTAGTAAGAAAGTTTATTAAAAACTCTTTAAAACCTAGAGTAAAAGTTACAAACTTCAAAAATACAACGATAAAGTTTGCCAAAAAAACTAATGACTTGAAAAATATCTCAAAATTTACTCAAAAACCCTCAATTTAGTCACTAAATGTGACTAAATCGTCTGTTTTTTAACGACTTAACAGTCAAATTCGATAAAAATTGGTAATTTAGGACTGAAATGGCCTAAAACTTTGATTATAAGTCGAGGCTCTATCTTTGAAAACGGCTTTCTAAAATTCCATGGTAAAATTTGCTAAAGTAAAGGGTTCTAAATAAAGACTATCTAAAATATACAATTTTCCAATAAACGACTCATATGATCCATTCTGTTAATAGCTTTTTTCGGAACTAGAACTAGAATGACTCGTTAAATCAACTTTCAATGATATTCTGTGATTCAATAGTGCCTTTCATCATTCAATTTCTATTCTAATTATTGACGGGTATAGAAAATGAGTCCTATTATAGCTCCATTGCTGATATAACAATTTTAATATGATTCCAATACAGAACCTATAGTTCTTTTTGCATTCAGTAACTTTCAAACTTAAATTCAAAGCTCCGCCAAAAAGCACCATGACAATCATCAAAATCGTCTTCTCTGTATGATTTAGTAGCAAAGCTTGTTAAAAAAGTTTGCCATGATTTGAAAAATCAAAATGTACTCAAAAACCCTCAATTTAGTCACTAAATGTGACTAAATCGTCTCTTTTTTAACGACTTAACAGTGAAATTCGATAAAAATTGGTAACTTAGGAATAAAATGGCCTAAAACTTTGATTATAAGTCGAGGCTCTATCTTTGAAAACGACTTTCTAAAATTCCATGGTAAAATTTGCTAAAATAAGGGGTTCTAAATAAAAACTATCTAAAATATACAATTTTCCAATAAACGATTCATATAAGCCATTCTGTTAATAGCTTTCTTCGGAACTAGAACTAGAATGACTCGTTAAATTAACTTTCAATGATATTCTGTGATTCAATAGTGCCTTTCATCATTCAATTTCTATTCTAATTATTGAGGGGTACAGAAAATGAGTCCTATTATAGCTCCATTGCTGATATAACAATTTTAATATGATTCCAATACAGAACCTATAGTTCTTTTTTCATCCAGTAGCGTTCAAGCTTAAATTCAAAACTCCGCCAAAAAGCACCATGACAATCATCAAAATCGTCTTCTCTGTATGATTTAGTAGCAAAGTTTGTGAAAAACTCCTTAAAACCTGGAGTAAAAGTTAAAAAGTTCAAAAATGCAGCAATAAAGTTTGTCATGATTTTAAAAATCAAAATGTACTCAAGAACCCTCAATTTAGTCACTAAATGTGACTAAATCGTCTCTTTTTTAACGATTTAACAGTCAAATTCGATAAAAATTGATAATTTAGGAATAAAATGGCCTAAAACTTTGATTATAAGTCGAGGCTCTATCTTTAAAAACGACTTTCTAAAATTCCATGGTAACATTTGCTAAAATAAGGGGTTCTAAATAAAGACTATCTAAAACATACAATTTTCCAATAAATGACTCATATGAGCCATTCTGTTAATAGCTTTTTTCGGAACTAGAACTAGAATGACTCGTTAAATCAACTTTCAATGATATTCTGTGATTCAATAGTGCCTTTCATCATTCAATTTCTATTCTAATTATTGACGGGTATAGAAAATGAGTCCTATTATAGCTCCATTGCTGATATAACAATTTTAATATGATTCCAATACAGAAACTAATTTCTCAAGTCATTGAGCGTACTGTAATTTATTACCACTTTTCTTTAAACTGTTGTTTGAAACTACCTATAAACTGCTGTATCGAATTACTATTTATACGATTATATTGGCTACAAAGGTGTCGAAATTTATTCAAAACTATTTGAAAGATAAAAGCGGTCTAATATAGAAATTTCCGGAAACAAGCACGTCCCAACGCCTTTCATTTGGACTTATTGTTTAAATTAGTAAATACGCGCAACGGTTCATTCAATCACTATGATTTTTTATGTGATAAAACTTTAATTCGCTCAATCTTTTAAGGGAGTGCCCCGAAAAAACAGCCTCATTGATTTACAAAGTACGTGTAGTAAATAAAGAGGCGATGCGTGTAAATTTTAATCTTCAGCATTTATCGTCAATATAGTAGTCGTAATCCTTGAACTTGCCTTCTAAATCAGGCTATTATCCGTAAACACATGTAATTAAGGCAAGTTTTGCAACACAAATTCCAGTAGATTACTGTACCAGGACAATGGATTATTATTTATCCAAGTTTTTTTCAAAGTAAACATATCGTAAATCTACTGTTGTCGCTTTTTTCTTGCGCTAATAACAATAGAAATCTTAAATTATAACATTATAACACGGATACTGGTACGATTTATTCTACAATTCTGTAGAGGGAAATATTGCGGATTTTATAGAAAAAAATTGTCTAAAATCAATAAATACAAGTGAGAGAACTGGTTAGGAAAAAGAAATTGAATATAACACCCACATGTAAATGAATAATGATGAAATATGTCGTTTTATATTGTAATTCAACATAGAGAATTTAATTCCAATAATCACATTTCATCCATGTAAAACATAATTAAATCCCTTCGCATTCTCTCTCTTGCTATTTTTCCCAACGAACAGAACTCTGAAAATTAACAATAACTGGCACATGTTGGAACTGAGAAAAAAGTTAATTTTTCATCTTTCATTATTATTAAATATTCAACACATTTTCATTATATATACACTAGAAATTCACGATTCAATTATTATGAATCATTTATTATTAGCTAAATAGAAAAAGCGACAAGGTGTTCATTTCCATTTTATCATATTCACTGGTGGAATTCGTTGGATATTTCTTGAAAATTATCAAACTATTGATTGGTCTAATTTAATGCAAATTTCAGTTATGTAAAGTGGACAGAAAGGCACTTAATATATGTTGTTTTTTTTTCTAATAAAACTATTGATTGAGCAATTTATATAAGTGGTCGTTTTCTAACAAGATAGAGGAAATTCTTATTGATTTCACCACATATTTATTTCTGCAACAGTAGTCTAGTTTGTTAAAAAGGCCTTCAATATGATCAACGATAAAAATTTACTACCTCAATAAAAGCTGATAGAGTTATCGGAATTTAATTGAACTATTTTACTAATTACAACGCTTTGACACAATTCTTTGTAATATTATTTTAATTAATAATTATCGATTATAAAAAAGTATATTCATTATGCATATTTATTATTAACGATAATAGAACAAAGATGCGGTTATATTTTTATTAAAATGCCGACAAACATTAAATATTAAACAATAAGTTAAACACAATCTCTTCCGTGTATTCTAAACAGTCTCTAAATAAACAAATATTCAACATAGTCTTGTAAATATTAAAAGAGATGAGGTTACTACAAAAAGGAAACTCTCCAGTTTCATAAACGATTAATAAAAACCAAACAATGGATTATAATAAAGACCACTAATAATAGTAGTTTCATCTAAGCTTCAATCATCGTGATGCATCTAATTTATCATAAATTTAATAATGGCAATTGTTTCAACTAAATCAAGACATGAAATTTTTTTAACACTCTTATCATAGTAATTCAACACAATTACATAATCGTTTAACCAATCCAATTTACTACAATTTCGAAAATTGTAGTAAACTTAAAAAGGGATTGGGATCGCTGAAAATCGTACAAATTCAGTGGCGATTTTCTGTCACAATCCCATCAGTGTATAGAGCTGATAGCCGGTTTACAATTTTGTTAATTGACGAAGACTAGAATGGAAATTACAACGGAATATCAAACGTTTTAAAATAATGATAATAATCGAGCGATTGCAATAAAAATAAAACATATTGGGAGTTTGAACAACTAGAAAATTTTAGATTCTGAAAACTTGCAATATTTACAAATTTCCCGTACGTATTGCTGAAATCCGTCAGGTTATTGTTCAATAATTAAGCCGTGACTCTGAGCCATACCATTTTCAAGCTTTAAACATTCACCAAACCGATTTTATACGTCTATATCAGTATCAAAAGTGATTCTGATATGAACGTCTTGATTCTATTTCGTATAAATGTTTAACGTTCGTTCTGCGACATTTTGATGTTATTTAATACTAAATTAGATAATCCATTGTTAGTTTTTTCTCTAATGTGGAAATAATTTTTAATTTTAGCAAAAATTCAACATATTCAATCAGTTTTTATTCCACAAATATAGGTGATATAAAATTTATAGCTGAAACAAAAAGTTTTATCTTCAGACAATACATTTTTTTTTTTCTACGATTCAACAGAAACTCAATTTTTTGTCCTATTTTGAAGGTGGAAAGCGTTCAATTGCCGTAGAGTGTGACCGTTTCTTAGCAACGTAAACAACAAGATGGTAGCTCGTTTCTGATTCGTCCGCAAACGTGTGGAAAAGTGGAGACGACCACCTTTCCATTTTTAAAACATAAAACACAAAACAATATGTAGATATTATTTTTTTTGCAACTTAACAAACAAAATGATGAACATAATGAACGCAAGCAATCAGATTATTAATCGCGAAACGTTCCAAGTTAAATTTCTGCATGTGGAGTGCTTGGTCTATAATCTTCCTTTTTCATTTTACGAAAAAATATTTTAATATAGAGAATTTAAGCAATACAAACACTGACATTCAACAAACGCAAACAAAAATGGTTTTTAAAACAATGCGATGATGAAAAAAAGACAATTGAAAACTTAGCTGCCTTTGATTCAAAGTTAAAATTACATTCAACATAATGAAAACAAATTAACTACTTTTAACCTAACGGTTAATAAAACTGAAGGTATATTATTGTGGTACCACTGATAACAATGGCCATGCGCAATATTTTACTACGGTAACATCTAAAATATGCATAATCTGTCAAATGATTAATTTACTAAATGAAAAATGTTTTTACTTAATTACAAAAACTGTTTTATTTTTAGATTTTATTTTATTGTGTCATATGACGAGTAATTTTTGAATTTTTGTTGAATCGTAGAAAAAATAGTGTATCTAACTCGAGTGGAAACGGCCTTTGTGAAACTCGTGCGATTGGAGCACTCGCTAACGCTCGTATTTCAACGTACACACTCGTTTCACAAAGGCTGTTTCCACTCTTGTTCGATAAATAACTATTTCGAATTTAATGACAAAAGTTGATAAGTGCCTACCTGACTTAAGAATCAATCTTTTAAAATTAAATTTAGAATTTTAATTAGCTCTATTTGATTTTTATACAAATTCAATCAATATCTTTAATGTTAACTATGTTTCTTTATTTCAATTTTTAAATGTTAAACAATTGAATTTTTATAAGGAAAACTACTTATTATGGTAGTTTTTTATTTTATTTTTATTAATTAATTTTTTATAAAATTATGTATAGGGTTATTCAAGTCCGACGTAAAGTTCTTATGGCAACTCCCATCATTTGTTGAGTGTTTCGAAAAATATTTCAACGATTTGTAGGGTAGTCCGTGGAGATCATTTTAGGAAAATTAGAACATCGTAGCTCATTTGGAAGTAGATCAAAAAACGCTGGCTTCTAACAATGTCGCGATTTTCAAAAAAAAAGCTCAACACGCAAAACAACTAAGAATGACTCGGAGATCCTCCCAACATTGATATTTTTTTCGTTTTTTTTTAATCTTATCCTGGAATAGGTAGGGATGTTTTTCATTTTTTCTAGAATGTAATGGCGAAAAACGAAAAACTCAATGTTGGGAGAGTTTCCGAGCGGGCTTAACTCGTTTTTGAAAATCGCAACCTTGTCCAAAACGAGCGTTTTTTGAGCCGCTTCCAAATGAGCTACCCGGTTCTAACTTTGCTGAAACAATCTCCAGTTAGTCTCCTAAAAATTCTTAATTTTTATTATTTGAATCGCTCATCAAATAATGGGAGTTGCAATAAAAACTTTTCGTCAGAGGTATACATATAACTCATAGTATGCACTTATCATTGATAAGTTATCAGTTTAATTTGTGATATTCGAAGAAAATAGTTTTTATTGTCTGAAAATGAAACTTTTAGCTTCGAAACAGCTGTAACATATAAATTTTATAAACATCTATATTTGTGGAATAAAAACTAATATAATCTGTTAAATTTTTGCAAAAATTATTCGATACTGTTTTATAATGAATAATAATTATTTATAATTTAAATAGCTTATAAATTATTCCAACAACATGGTGAAAGTGTCCAGTTTCATAAAATGACTATAATTTTATATTTATTTACCTTTTTTTTAGTATCCTATTATTAACTTATTGTTAAAATAACTCATTTAAACGTTCTGGTTTCGTCGTAAACAAACCCAGATATAGTCACAGTTCTTGTTGCTAAATTTAAAATTAACACAAAAGATGATCAAGATAAGAAGAGAGAGACTTCCTGATCAATTTCCATCGTTTAACTAGCGATTTTATATCATTATAAGATAACAATGATGTCCTTGTTTTCGTTCCGATAATTGTTTTATAAGAATTGTATCAGTATTGATTGAAGCATTAAATACTCGATTGTGATTAACGTATGGATTTCATTATTTGATTACGGTTAGGATTCAATTAAATCGTGATTAAATAAAGATTTTTTTATAATTATTCCATTAAATTCAAAATAACTCATTCAAACGTCCTGTTTCCGTCGTATACAAACCCACTTATGACCACAGTTCTTGTTGCTAAATTTAAAATTAACAAGAAAAAAAAAAGATGATCAAGATAAGAATCTTTTAAATTTGAACAGTCCAATTTTATGATTAATTTAAACATTAAAAAAAAAACTTAACCAGTTTCAAAATAACAACTCTATTTCTATCGTTCAACTCGCGATTTTACCAGAATTAAGTCATCTTGCCCCGTCTTCCATTCGTTAAGTTATAAAATGATAATAATGATTGTCATTGTTTTCGTTTCGATGATTGTTTCGTGCGAATTATACTGGTATTGATTGGTTTGAAGCATTACTCGATTATGATTACGGATAGGATTAGTATAAGATTTATTTGTAATCAATTAAATCGCGATAAAAAACGCAGTGATAGTCGGACGAACTTCTAATTAATTAGAGTGAAATCTGGTAATAAGACGGGATATATTCCGGGATTGTTTGATAAATTTCGAAACTATTTATTCCGAATATAAAGAATACAACTTTATAGACTTTATCTTGACAATACAATCGAAATCTACATAATATATGCACATATAAAACGTGTACGTTCATGGTTTTGATATCAGACAATTATTGTTGAATAAAAGACAAATTTTATATAAACACTCTGCTGTTATCATGTTGATAAATCACCGAAATAAACTCACCTATAAATCATTTTGTCGTCCTTTAGTCCAATGACATTTTCATGCGCACACCAACCAACTCAACATGCTTTCAGTTCGGTTATTGTTGTTTATGCTTTGAAAACACGTGGTACCGGTGTTATATATATATATGTGTGTGCCTAGAGCTATATAGCAAAGTGTACACGTGCTAGTTAGCTTACAAAACGTACGTCTACAGACTCCCCAAGCCAACGGTTGAGACACAACTGCCGTTTCTAATACAACCAGCAATAGAGAGCCAAACAGATCTCTCAACTTTACCACACTCACTCCACAGTCTGCGTCTACACATCGGTCATCTTCGGCTACAGAAAAGACTAGTCCTGCTGTAGACTTGAAGTTTTTATTGAAAACTCCCTTATCATAATATAATACGATTTTTTGATTAATCTTCGCCTTTTATCTAAGCAATATCGAATAGATTGTTATTAGAGATCGTCTCTGTGTGAGTGTTGTAATTTTGGAAATAGAAGCCATCAATCTTCAAAATTTCGTAGATAAAAGAAGTGATTTTCCTGCTACTATCGATACTATTATTATTAATAATAATTTTCAAGTGGTGAAAATCTGGAATGTCCTGAAATTAACTAAGGCTTCTGTTGGGGTTTATCCTGTTAGTTCGGGTTATTGACTATAGTGGAGAATTCGATTGTTACCTATTTATCGTTTACTGAAAGAACACCAAATGTGTTCAGTCTCAAACATTAATAACAACTGGAGCATTGTTTCGATTTTATCAATTTTTCCTTCTTTCCCATCTATCGCCTTCCACCGTCTTGTCCAGATAATCTTCTCAGTTATAATCCTTAGTTACCAGTTACAGTCCTTTTCACGTAAATATGGTCAGTAGCAATAATTCTTTTATTTATCAATAAAATCAAATGACTTTTACAAGAACTTGAAGGGCAACGAGTAGGCTTTCTATTGGAGGTGGAAGCGCCCTTCAAGGCCAGTTCTAGGGTTTTGAGCGCCCCGGACAAAACAAAATTTCATACAAGAATTAAAAAAAGGGCAAAAAATCAAAATTACACAATTTATGAGGGGCAATATTGGCAATATCGGCATATTTAGCTTTCACACAATGGTCCCCGCAATAAAAATTATTTCTGAATTTTTGTACTATACCAACATTAAATGTATATAGTTCCAAAAACAATTTTTATTTATAAATTTATTAAAATATTTAATATTATTTCTGGATTTACATCGCATTTTGCGATTTTACAGTAACTTGAAACCATAATTAACAACTTTAGTCGGTTATAAGTTATATAATCTTTTATAAAAGTGTTGGTTCTCTGTTTAGTTTTTGCAGCTCTAGTTATGATATGACATATGACTTTTTGCAATACGTACCGGAAGTAATGCTATAGCACCATTATATACAAAAACAATGATTGTAATCTTAAAAATGAAATGAAAAATAAATAAAAATAAAGTAAATATGTTTCATAAAAATAATTTAAAAATATTTTTCTCTAGCTTTTAAATCTGCAAACTTATATGTTTTCGACCATATTTATATTGTTTGGAAATTCATTTTCTATTGACAAACTTGCCAAGCTATTTCATCTTTCATTGTTGTTGTTGTTGATCTTAAATATGTTTTTATAAGTTTCAATTTACTGAAACTACGTTCTTAAGCTGAAACGGTTACTTGAATTGTTAGCAATATCCTTAAAGTTGTCCACAAATTTGGAATAATTGTATATAGATCGTTAATTTTTATAAAATTGAGAATCTCTAAAGGACTGTTATCATTTTCAGGAATTAGGTTTTTAAGAAATATAATTTCATTGATTAATTCAGTAAGTACCATCAATATCAGATTCTTGTTGGTCTTTTAAAAGCAAATGTAAATTCGTGCAATATTTGTGTAATTCATCATTATTTAGATTCTTTTCTAAATCCCCAATTATTGTATTTTTATATCGGCGCCCCTCAAAATTTGGCGCCCCGGGCAGTCGCTCGGCTTGCCCGCCCCTTTATCCGGCGCTGGCGCCCTTCTATAGTTTTTGAAAATAAAAGAAATTGACGTCAACTTTTGCCGCTTTTGAAAATTTATAGTCAACTAAATACAAGAATAAGATTTTCCTTTTGAAAAATTGATTTTTCTTTGCAAGAAAAGTATTTAAAATTTGTTAATATTTGAGGGGTGACTGACGTGTTTGAAGAACTTAGATCAGAGACTTCCTTTTCCTTGGAACCGTAAATGTTTAAAGCTAGACAATTGAAAGAAATACCCAATTCTGTCAATTAGATACACAGCAGGTGTTTCTTTTATTCAATACTTTCTCTCTCTCTTTCTCTGGCTGGTTAACATTTCCTAGTGTTATTCTTGACAAATTGACCATTGAAAAATTGAAAAATTGAACTTGATCTTTATTTATTAATTTATTTTATTAAAGTGTGAATGTTCAGAATTGGGTATTTCAAGTATTTCTTCCAATTTACTATGGCTTGTTCAACTTTAAAAACTTATGGTTCCAAATTAAAGGAATTCCGTCAAATATTAACAAATTTTCACATTTTTTTTGCAAGGGAAAATTAATTTTTCAAAAGCAAAATATAATTTTTGTGTTTACTTGACTATGAGTTTTTAAAAGTGACAATTTTTTATTGAATATTGCATCATTTCCAAAAGTTGATCTCAATTTCTCTTATTTTCAAAAACTGTAGAAGGGCACTTCCATCTCCAATAGAAGGCCTAGGTATTGCCCCTCAAGTTCCTGTAGAAATCATTTGATTTTATTGATAACTGAAAGAGTTACGGCCACTAGCCATATTTATATGAAAAACCCTGTATTTGTACAGATTCACAGATATACAGAAAGATGCAATTCCATTAGCTAGTATTGAACAAGTGTTGCACATTAAACCCCATAATATAAACGAATAACAGCAACAATAACAACCACCATAACACAAGCAAATATTTCACATGTAATTTATCTGTTGCTTATTCAGGAACGTTATAAATTAGGGGGCGTATATTTCTGCCTATATTCTAAGCATACATTTTACATTTTCCACTTGATCTTGGTCCCATCACAACCCCAACTAGAGATAGTAGCATACAAATTTGTTAGTGGTGAGAGAGATTAAGTAACAGGATAAAGTTAATAGGAGGATAGAATATTTATTTAGAGCTTAAATAATTAACAAGTCCCTATTGTAAAATTCTGGGTGTATATCCGAATATATTTTAATCAAAAGTTGAAATTAATCGTTTCTGTACATATACACACAAAACAATAATTATACGAGATTATGATTCATTTATTCGATAAACTATGATAACATTTGAATTTATTTATTTTTAGAATATTAACAATTAGAATAAAATATATTTGAACATTTCCCGACTAGTAGCGGATGATTATTGTATAAATAAATATTTCTTACTGATATCATTTTGGAATTTTTCTGACGTAATTATCCCAAAACCAAAATATTAATAATTTTTACGAAATTTTTGTTGATTTTAATCAAATATCGTGAAACCCAACACCGAATATTTCTAGGAAGTCTATTGTTGTGGTTTGTTGCCTTTGTATCGTATTTTTCAGTTTATGGTAGCGTGAAAAAAATCAAAAATGTTACCTTGTTTCAGGAGTTTACTTTTACAGCTACAACAGGAGATGCTGTTGAAGATTAAATTTACCAAAGCAACTGAATTTGAACTCATCTCGTTGTAGTGCAAACTATAAAACGTTGAAAACACAAATATCGAGTATTTTTATGGGTCCTTTAAACTCTTCACATGCAAAATTTTTAAATTCTTCTGTAAAAAGAGGGTTGTAGATCATTAAGGAGAGCTTTTTATGCTACTTTCAGCAAGAGCTCAGTATATGGGCGAGATAGGCATTCGGTTTTCATGAGGCTAGAGCTATATTCTCAATTTTCAATCTAGGATTTAGAGAATTGTTGACCAAAAACATCAATTTTTGGACACTTTCAGTTGACTTTCGAAATTGCGATCTAGTTTTCAAGACATTTACATAAAACATTATCAGTTTCTTTTGGCGGATTTAATCGTGGAGAGAAGGAGATTCACACAGTTTCAGTTAATTTAAAAGTTGAGTTCTTCAAAAAGGAGCCAATTTACACACTTTGACTCTATTTCAAGGCATTTTCGTTCTAAATCATCAGACTTGAATGACTTTCGTTTTTAGATCGTAAACAGAGGGACTGGATCGGAACATGTCAACTTTCAAACTAAATTCTCAACCTTAAAACTAGGTTTCAAAACACTCTGGTCCTAAATCTACAGATTTTCGCAAGTTTTGCAATCGAATTGTGAAAAAAGTGAGATTCTGGCACCATTAAATTTTAAAACTGAATTTTTCACTTAGAGCTCAGACCTATTTTTAGGATAATTTTTTGAGTTTGTGGAGCTACAACAGAAGATGTTGTTGAAGATTGAATTTACCAAAGCAACTGAATTTGAACTCATCTAGTTGTAATACAAACTATAAAATGTTGAAAAAATATATATCGACTATTTTAATGAATCCTTTAATCTCGTCACGGGCAAAATTTTCAAATTCTTCTGTAAAAAGAGGGCTGTAGATCATTAAGGAGAGCTTTTTATGCTTCTTTCCGTAAAAGCTCCGTGTATGCGCGACACAGGCATTTAGTTTTCATGAGGCGCCTCAGTGATGATGATGGTAACTTTTAGAGCTAGATTCTCAATTTTCAATCTAGGACTTGCAGAATTTTTGATCGAAATATCAATTTTTGGACACTTTCACTTGACTTTCGAAATTTCGATCTAGTTTTCAAGATACTATCTACATAATACACTATCAGTTTCTTTTGACGAATTTAATCGTCGAGAGGAGGAGATTCAGACAGTTTTAGTCAATTTAAAAGCTGACTTCTTCAATAAGGAGCCAATTTAATTTAATTTTCGTTTTTAGATCGTGAACATGGAGATTGGGTCGGAACATGGTCGATTTTCAAACTAAATTATCGACCTTAAAGCTCGGTTGTGATAAAGATAAAATTCGGACACCTTTACTCAATTTTAAAGCCGAATTTTTAGACCTTTGACCTATTTTTGGGATAATATTTTGAGTTTCTAGTCTATATTTTTTAATATTTTCATCCTGAATTATCTTTAGTCAATTTTACAATCAAGTCCTGACACTTTTAGCAAGGTATTCTTTACGTTTTAATTTTTAGTCTAAACTTTCAAACAAATCAGTTATTAATTATCATTTTTGAGTGAATTTTGCAACTGAATCGTCAAATAAATAAATTTAGACTGTAATGTACTATTTAAGGGTACAGAATTTTTATGTTCTGCATTGAATGAAACTTGTAAATTATTAAAAATTAACAAATTAAATTCAACTGCGTATCATCATGAAACTTTTAGTTCTCTTGAAAATTCGCATAAATCTTTAGAAGCTTATTTACGAATCGAAGCATCAAAATATGCAACTATTCAGCGTACATGGATACAGTATTGGTGTTTTTCTTACCATAATACAGTCCACACTGAAACAAAGTACAGTCCATATGGGTTAGTTTTCGGAAAATTAGGAAGACTACCGTCAAATCTGTGTAATCAACTTGATCTATTATACAATTTCGAAAATTATCGATTAGAATTAAAATATCGTTTACCACAAGCATGTAGTGACGCACAAAATAATTTAATTTCTAAAAATAAAAGAAAAAATGTATATGATAGGAAAATTAACCAGGGCATCGAGCCGGAACTGAACCGAAAACCGAAAAAAAACACCGAAATTTTGGTCGGAACGAAATCCGGAGCTGAACCGAAAACAAAAACCGTTTTTTTCGGTTCAATCATACTACTTAACACGATCATTTTCTCTTTCTCTCTTTTTATCTCCTCTTTCCTTCCTTCCCGGAAATTAATCATTTGGAACTGAGCCGAAAACCAAAAACCGAAAATAAACCGTTATTTTTGAAGGAACGAAAACCGGAACCGAACCGACAATATTTTTCTCAATGGAACCGGAACGAAAACCGAAACAAAAAAATTATAACGGCTGGAAGCCCTGAAATTAACACTGTAAGTTACAAAATAGGTGATAAGGTTTTGTTAAAAAATGAAATACGAAATAAATTAGAACCATTGTAAAAGGGTACATTTAAGTTATTAAAAGATAAGTCTAGAAATATTATTGTTATGGAAATAGATGGTAAATTTGTAGAAGTTCATAAAAGTAGAGTTAAAATGTATCTTGAAGAAGTATAAAAAAAGAATCGTAGAAAAGTAACGATTTGTTTTTGTCAGGGGAGGTGTAATGAACTAATTAAGGGTTGATAATCTAATAACGAAACAGCTTATTCAAAACTACTTTGTTGCAAGTATTGGTTGCTCAGCTAGGAATGTGTGCATTATTAAAAATTTTCCAATACACTTTTTTTAGAACGCTGATAATACTAACAATCGTTAACTGACTTCCGACCGATGAAGTCGTGTTATATGATAATAATTTGGGAATTAATAAAAATGTTATAAAATATTTCTGAGTTTTAATCCAACAAATAGCCAGTTATCACAAGTCAACTTTAGTCGATTTTCGAGTTGAATTCGCAAAAATTAATCTAGTTTTCAAGACATTTTCGCCCTATATCGTCAATTTTAGGGGAACTGCTTCAATAATTATCATTTACATTGTCTTTATGAAAACCTAATATAATTTTATGCTGATTAAATTGCAGGCCGATTATTGTTTTTTTTTTTAATAAAATGTTCAATTAAATCTTCAATTATTCTTAATAAAAAGAAAAATTGCTTTGAAATTATGGAGTGCAAAGACAGAATCACTTGTCAATTCTTATTATTACTAATGGTTAACTTAAGGCTGCGCTTCAGTACTTTTTATGAAAATGGAGCATGTTTGACTCACGATTTCTCGCTTGTTTTTTAAATTGTAGAAACACACGATAGCGTTATGGAAAGAGCATTTCAAGTTGCAGGAGAAGGA
>JAZBGW010001578.1:2027-14827 GCA_037464815.1 Mylabris variabilis
AAGTATGGTACTGAGGATGGCGTGAGCCGAAACCGGTCTACCAAAATTATATAAACACCTTGGAAAGTACTTAGTGTATTCATTATTCCTTTCCCAACACAATCTTGAATCTAACCAAGGAATGGACCATATAGATATTTTATTTCAAAAATTTAATTGCTTTACCGGTATTATAGGGGATTTTCTGTTTGGGAGAACTAGTTTGGCAGTATTGTTGATATGTACATATAATTTTACACAGCTCCCTTGATTACTCTGCATTATAACAAATTGAATTAATTTACTTATTATAATATTCTCACTAATTGAATTATTTACAATTACATTGTGGAATTTTTAAATTTTTTCGACTGTTCCATTTAGGGAATTTTGTCTTTTTGTGACGATAAAGTTGGTGGTGCTCGACAATCGTGCGTCGTGCGCGCGCATCTTTAAACAGCTGTCGTGATTCTGTTTATTTATGTCAGAAATTGCGTAGTAGTTTCCAATTTTTTTTCTTCGATTTTTTATCAGAGAAAATAAAAGAAAGTGGAATGTTTCAATTGATAAGAAATACAAAATTTTTAAGATTGTAGTTTTTGGTGAATTCTTCAATTATTCGCACCATTACCGATAATGGATTTGGGCGGTGAACCAGAGAATGTCATTGAGAGACATGGAAGGTATTTCGTTATTTATTAATTTTGATCTTTTTATCAAAAAAAATCAACACAACAATTTATTTGGTAAATTTCCAGTTGTCTTCTACTCCGTTGCGACAGTCAGAATTCTTTAGATGAGAGTAGCCAGAAACAATTACCAAGGATTTGTGGTAAAGATAAACCACCATATCGGAATTATCATCATACCCAACGGGCTTTCGAATGCATGAATCTATTACGAAGGTATTTCATAATATTTGTATTTCGTAAATATATTGTTTATTGTTTTATAGACAAAAACTACTGTGCGATGTAATCTTGGTAGCTGATACTGTCGAAATACCAGCCCATAAGATGGTATTGGCCGCTTGTTCACCGTATTTCTATGCAATGTTCACCGGTTTCGAAGAGAGCAAACAGGACCGTATTGTATTGAAAGACGTTGATCCGGTTGCATTGAAAATATTAATTGAATACGTATATACAACTGAAGTACAAATAACTGAAGATAATGTACAAATTCTATTACCAACAGCGAATTTATTACAATTAACCGATGTTAGGGATGCTTGTTGTGAATTTTTACAAGCCCAATTACATCCAACTAATTGTTTAGGTATACGTGCATTTGCCGATTTTCATGGTTGTTTAGAATTATTACAACATGCTGAATCATATATTGAACAACATTTTATTGAAGTAGTGGAAGGTGAAGAATTCTTATCGTTATCACATCAACATGTTTCCAAATTGATAAGTAGTGATCGTTTAACTGTACCATCCGAAGAGAAAGTTTTCGAATGTGTTATAGCTTGGGTACAACACGATTTAGATAATAGACAAAAACATTTATCAACATTAATGGAACATGTACGTTTACCATTAATGCCACAAGATTATTTAGTACAACGTGTTGAAGAAGAACCATTATTGAAACAAGATTTAAAATGTAAAGATTATTTGATTGAAGCATTAAAATATCATTTATTGAAAAGTGATACGAAAACTATATTTCGTACACCGCGTACAAAACCACGTCAACCGATCGGTTTACCAAAAGTTTTATTAGTTGTTGGTGGCCAAGCACCGAAAGCTATACGTAGTGTTGAATGTTATGATTTTAAAGAAGAACGTTGGTATCAAGTGGCTGAAATGCCGACACGTCGTTGTCGAGCCGGTTTAGCTGTATTAAATAGTAAAGTTTATGCTGTTGGTGGTTTTAATGGTTCATTACGTGTACGTACTGTTGATGTATATGATGCAATATTAGATCAATGGAATACATGTGATCATATGGAAGCTAGACGTTCAACATTAGGTGTTGCTGTATTAAGTAATTGTATATATGCTGTTGGTGGTTTTGATGGTTCAACTGGTTTAAATACAGCTGAAATGTTTGATCCTATATTAAATAAATGGCGTACAATTGCATCAATGTCAACGAGACGTAGTAGTGTTGGTGTTGGTGTCTTACATGGTTTATTATATGCTGTTGGTGGTTATGATGGTGCATCTAGACAATGTTTAAGTTCAGTTGAATGTTATACACCAGAATTAGATTGTTGGACTAGTGTACCAGATATGGGTTGTCGTCGTAGTGGTGCTGGTGTTGGTGTATTAGATGGTATATTATATGCTGTTGGTGGTCATGATGGACCACAAGTACGTAAATCAGTTGAAGCATATGATCCATTAAAACGTAAATGGCAAACAGTTAGTGATATGGCGTTATGTCGACGGAATGCTGGTGTTGTTGCATTAAATGGTTTATTATATGTTGTTGGTGGTGATGATGGTTGTAGTAATTTAGCTTCGGTTGAAGTTTATAATCCAAAAACTGATATATGGACAATGTTACCAAATTGTATGAGTATTGGTAGAAGTTATGCTGGTGTTGCTATTATTGATAAACCTATATGAAAATCACTAAATGCTGGCAATCGGGTCAGTACAACAACTATAATAACAACAACAACAACAACAAATGATGATAGTTGTAATAATAGTAATGCTGAAGGTGCTGTTGGTTATGATCAACAACAACAACAATCAATTAATATTTATGAAACTAGATGTCGTGACCCTTTAGTCAGCAATAATCAACAACAACAACAACAACAAATAGAAGAGAATATTTATGAAACTATCGAAGATATACGACAACAATTACCACCACCACCACAACCATCATTATTACAACAATCCGATGATCAACAACAACAACAACAATTAATCTATGATATAAATCCAAATTTACCAAGTTGTAGTACAACATCAACAACATATGGACGTATTGGTAATGCATATGGACGTATTGATATAATTGGACATGGTATAGGACGTATTGAACGACATTTATCATCATCATGTTGTAGTATAAATAGTAATCATTATGCTATTGAAAATTTATATAGTACAATTGATAATACAACAGGACGTATTAGTAAAGTTTCATTACAATGGTTATTAGCAAATAAATGGTTACCATTATGGATTGCTAATACACAAAATGGACGTGATTATCGTATTATTGATTTTTTATTAACACAAACAACAGAAAGTAATGAATCGATTAATAATGTTGGTATTAATAATAATAGTAATAATGATAATAATACTACTACTAATACTACTACTACTACTGTTACTACAACTACTAATAGTAACAGTATTAGTAATAATAATAATAATGATGAGAATAATATTGAGAAAAATAACGAACCAGGACCTTCACAAATGTGAATTTTATTTTATCAAGGTAACAGAAAAAAAAATCGAATTTATATCCATTTCCTTCAAATATTTCTACCCTTTTACATTTTTTTTTATTATGTGATTAATTAGTGTTGTGATTCCAGTGTTGAAAAAACACGTGTGATTTTTTTCTTTTTTAATTTTAATTAAATGATCTGGCAGCTTAGCTTGTAGATATTTTAATTTTATTTCGGTTTTTATAGAATTATTAATTAGGAAATAAAATAGATATTTTAACAAAAATTGGAATATATGATTTACAATGACAATATAATTTAAAATTCGCGCCCTTTTGATACAGTAATTTTAGTTAAATTTAGTGATATTACTAGATTTTAGGCAACTAAATATACACAATGTACAAAAATGGTGGATGCACCAAGTGAATTATTTATACAGTGTTAATTTTATTATTTGGCGAGATATTCGAAAAATATTTTGAAGATTTATAAGGGTGTCCTTGAAGACCATTTTAGCAAAATTAGAACTTAGTAGTTCATTCGTAATTTGGTCAAAAATGACTCGAAAACCCTCTCAACATTGTTTTTTTCTAGTTTTTCTCTATTGCATTGTAGAAAAAAATGCGAAATTTTCCCATTTATTCTAGGATAAAATAGAGAAAAAGCATAACCGGGGGAAACTTAGAGTCATTTTAAGTCGTTTTTGGAAATCGTGACATCGCCAGAAATGAGTGTTTTTGGACTGACTTCCAAATGAGCTACGAGATTCTAATTTTGTTGAAATACTCCCTATGGAGTCTTCTATAAATCATTGAAATATTTTTCGAATCGCTTGCCAAATAATCTACGCCCGACGAAAAGTTCTTAGGGCAACTCCCATTATTTGGCGAACGATTCAAAAAAAAATAAGGGGCTACCTGGAAATTGTTTAGCGAAATTAGAACCTCGTAGCTCATTTTGACAGGGTTGCGATTTTCAAAAACGAGTAAAACAGGTAAGACGATTGAGAATGACTCGGAGACCCTGTCAACATTGATTTTTTTTCGTTCTTCTCCATTGCATTCTAGAAAATAAATGAGAAACAGTCTACCTATTCCAGAATAAAATTAACAAAGATGAAAAAAAATCATTCTTAGTCGTTTTTCGTGTTTAACTTGTGTTTGAAAATCGCGACATCCTCAGAAACGAGCGTTTTTGGACCAACTTAAAACTGAGCTACGAGGTTCTTATTTTGCTAAAATGGTCTCCAGGGACTACCCTTGAAATATTTTTCGAATTACTCGACAAATAGTGAGAGTTGCCATAAGAACTCCTGTATACCTACAGAATGTTTTTAAAAGCGATCAATTCTTATGAAATTTCTATTAGCCGGCGAGCGATTCGAAAAATATTTTAATGATTTGTAGGGGGGCTCTTGGAGACCCTTTTGGTCAAAAACGATAGTTTTGGACAATGTTGCAATTTTCAAAAACAAGCAAAGCACGCAAAACGACTAAGAATGACTCCCAACAATGATTTTTTTCGTTTTTCTCCATTGCGTTTTAGAGAAAATGCGAAACATTTCACCTGTTGAAGAATAAAATGGAGGAAAACGAAAAAAATCACTGTTGGGAGGCTTTACGAGTCAATCGTAATCGCTTTGTGTGCTTTGCTCGCTTTTGGAAATTGTAACATTGTCAGAAAGGAGCGTTATTTGAGCAACTTCCTAATGAGCTACGAGGTTCTAATTTCGCTAAAATGATCTTTATAAATCCTTGAAATTAACCGGTTTGAAAATAAACACTCTGTAATTGCCTTTTATTATCAGATTCCATAAAACAAAATTTACAAAATAAAAATTATTGATCATACTTTTGACACAGATACATCATTCGAGCTTCATATATTCTCGCATGATTACACATTTTATAAACTGTACGATCCTCTAATTTGTATAATTTCCGTTCAAATAATAGAATTTCTTTAATTTCTTTCGGTACCGATAATTCCCGGATAATTCGACAATAATCTGCTACACCTTTAAGTGATAATCGCCGAATCAAATCATCACGAATCATATTTCTTGTTAATTCTTTCAATGATGGTACTGTTGGTAATTGTTTCAATAATCGATTAATTTTCGATTGTTTTAATTTACGTACATGTTCTATAAATATTGGTAAAACTGTAAATTCTAATGCACTCTCAATTACAATCGGACTAATAATTGGTATTGTTAAAATTTCATTAATTGTATGCAACATATCACAAACTAAACGTGTTTCGATTCTAAAACGTTTCGTATACGGTATCTCATTGAGATATTGTAAATATTTATCTGTTGAAACATTACAACGATCACGTAAATATCGATAAAAATCACAATTACCATAAACGAAATGAACAACAAGGACATCAGTGATGGTAACGATTAAACCTTTCGATATTAAATCGTATGATAATTCGATAATTTCATGTTTTGATTTCTTTGCTAATACACCGGCATAGATTAGAAAATGTATAATCGGTTCTGGTTCCGTTCCGTATTTATTCAAGAATAAAAATTGACTGAATTTTGAATTGTGCGATGATAACAAATCGAAGATTTCGATGAATTCACAATTCAACGGTTGGACATCTACTAGACGTGATGCTAATTGATAAAGTAGACGATTTATTGCAATATACTTCATAAAATCATCGAATTTACACAAATTCTTCCAGTGTGACAATGTAAATTTCGCTATATGCCGAAAGAAGAACGTTACAGTTTCTGGATTGTAGGTGATTCGATCAATTCGTGTGAAAATCACATCTAATAACGGTGATTTTTTTAAAAAGGCTTGTGTTATTGCATCAATTGGCATATACGATTCGTTCTCTAAATGTTTCTCAATGATTAAACAACTGATTTTTTTTAGACTAAAAGTGAGGAAGACTGCATATAAATCGTAATCGGCAATCGGGCAGCCGGATTCTATCAATAATTTAACAATTTTAAACGTTGATGATATTTCCAAAGCGGAAGATAATGCAGTTTTGTTGTGTTTATCGGTGAGAGTTACATCGGCTCCATGATCGATTAATAAACGTAGAATGTTGTAATTATTACTGTTTGCTGCCAAATGTATCGGATATGTTTTATTAATCGGTGCAATATTCGGATCGGCGCCGTATTTTAATAGACACGAAACACAAGAGAGGCTATTTTCAAAAACGGCAATAAAAAGAGCCGTCTCGCCGGCTTTATTAACCGCATTGATTTCCACTGATTGTTCATCAATTTTTATAAATGTGAATTCAACTCTGAAAAATTGTCAAAATTGAAAAAAATTGAAGAGAATTTGATAAAAAACTTACTTTTTCAGCAAAGCGGCAACATGTAACTGTGTATTACCATGATCATCAATCACTCCATGGAAAACACAACGTGAACGAATCTAAATTAAAAATAATAATTAATCAAAATAAACGAAACAATTATAATAAAAATTTACCGTTTCAGTCATTTTTCAAGTACACATCTGAACTGCTGGTTTATTTGCTCTTTAATGACGCATTTTTGTAGAAAGTTGCCCTTGGGCAGTAAAGTTGTAAATCTTTCTTAGGGTTGTGCATGAAATCAACAATAAAAGAAAGGATGTCGGTGTATACATGCTTAAAGTATATAACTTTGGAATGCAATTATAAGTAAATCTCAAACACGTATTTTCCAACAATAATGTTAAATACAGATAGATTTAGTGATTAGTGATTTTTATCTTTATTTGATGACGATAATGGTGATTGTTGAATGGTGGTACTTTTAAATTAGCCGCCAATAATTGAATTTGAATCCAATTTTAGGGATTTTCATCGATAGTTGTCAAACCTGAATACATTCGGGAATGCAGACTCAAACGTATCCATTACTACCAACTACAGGGCTATATATCATCTACGTATCCTATCGCGTAGTATCCTTCTCTAGCGCCCCCAGCAGGTCGTCCACCACCAAGCCTACAAAAGGGGTGACAGAAAAAGGCCTACTTAGTTTTTTTGTTACATTTATTTGTTTTCGAGTAATTCAATTTTTTTCGATTTTTCAGAATTCCAAAAATGCCTTATATCTGTTTATACGATTTCACATCTAGTAAGATAGGCAACACATATCGCACCAATTCGATCACTAAATATAATCTACTTTCAGGACGGATTTTACGAAAATTTTCAATGCTCTTCCGTAGAAAATGACATTTTCGACAAGTTGAGAAAATGTTCTATAAACTGGTGGAAATCTTCATTATTCTAAATAGCCGCTCAACACCATTGAAATGTTGCAAAATTTTTTCGCAACTTTTTAGCTTTTCCGAAATTTGATTTTTCAGAAACCATCTGCCCTTAGCCTATCGATAAGCTTTGAAAAAAGGCTTGTTCAATATTTTATCTTTAAAATTGTAGAAAGTGCCTGATTAATAAAATGTTCAGGTTTTCATTGCCTTTCCGGAAAACTATCAGGCCTATCGGAAGATTTATTGCAAATTTGGAAAGCGTTTTCAATTTAATATATGTTTCTTGACTAAAAGTGGGGAATAAATAATATTTTGGCTAATTTCTCTTTTTCCGGGTTTTGGTTCAAAGCCCTGATTTAAATTAAATTAAAATTGTCCAGGAAATCGTTTCAATTTTTGTGCAGTTTATTTATTAACAGAATAACATACAAAATTCATCAGTTTTGTTTAACATCACAATCAAAAAAGACAAAGAAACAAGAAATTGCAGACCATCGTATTTATTGAATTTAAATAATTGTACAATTTTATAGGTCTACGTTCTACAATAAGTGTACGAAATACTTTTCAAACATTTCAACATATAAATATTACAATTAAGCAATATTGAATATTACTTGTGTGTTTCTTTTCCCTCGTTATCGTTTTAATATGATCGTATCATTGGTGGTACTGTATCCATTTCATTTTTATCTAATGTTTCATCAATAACTGCCCGATAAGAAATTTGAACTTTACCAGTTTTTGGATCAATTCTTGTTAATGTATGTTTACGCCAATGATGGGAAAATGGTCGTTTGGTTTGTCCCTTTATTGGTTTACTATAATCATATTCATCAATACGTTCTTTAAAATCTTCACGTGCATGTGCACCACGACTTTCTTTACGATTTTCAGCAGCAACTATTGTTTGTACAGCATTCAACATTAAATTTTGCAATTCTAATGTTTCAATTAAATCCGAATTCCATATTAAACTATTATCAGTTACTTTAAGATCTGCTAATTGTTTATAGAGATCTTCCATTAATTTACAACCTTCTTTTAATGTTTCATCTGTACGGAATACGGCTGCATGTGCTTGCATTGTTTTCTGCATTTGTAAACGTAATTTTGCTGTTGGTATTGAACCATTAGCATGACGACACCAATCTAGATTAGCAACAGATGCTTCACCTGCGTTCTATAAAAATAAATCCAAAACAAAAATAAGTCAATAGTTATTTATACAGGGTGCCTCCTAGTGATGAGTCATTAAAAATATAAGAAGTTTTCTAATTGATGGATGTTTCTGAAATTTCTTATATAGCCATCTTGCCGTCCGAAATTCCTTTGGAAAATATTTTCATTATTCTAGCAACCCCCGTTATATGGGGTAGTGCATCCTACTCTCTTATTTTAAACAGAATGGTATATTTATTATTACATCTCCAAAATTCTGTGATAACATGGAAGTGGACTTGGATAATACAACCCATAGTCTAATGCTGAAAGTTTTTCAGATATTTAGGCTTTTCATGAAATTTTAAGTTCGATTCGGCGTGCGAAAATAGTCAATTTTCAAACATCGATATTGGAAAAAGTAAACCGGCGTTGGATAAAGCATTTCAAAATGCATGTTTTGAAGCTTTATATCTTGAAAAAATGTGATAAAATTCTAAATAGCAGTTAAAACTCTTGGACCACTGTTTTTTCGTAAAACTTAGCCAATATTATCGATTTTCAATAAATATCAAACGGATTCAGCTAGCAAATTGAAAGAGCTTAGTTTTCCGATAAATGGAGCAAATTTTAAAAAAATCCAACAGTGATGCCATGCATAATTTTCAAAATAGAAAATCATGCTCTCGGATTTAGAAAGCTGATGTAAAATATGAAGATCTCTTAATATCCAATTTTGAAAATTAAGTGAGTTTCACGGAAAATTTGAACCCCCTTTTCGCACATTATTTACAAGTATTAGGGGTGTTCTTGAATGAAAAAGATAAGAGAAACGTTGGGCCACATAACTTGAAAATGGTAAGAGGTATTGAGGTCTGTAATACTTCAATCGATCGCAAATCTTATTGTTCACTGGGGGACGAGACGTCCGACGTTTGGTGGCAAGCCGATTGGACTTTCCAAATATCTAAATATAGCACGAATTTTGTCCTAAAAACGTATAGTGTAAATAATTTAATTAAATTTGCATGAATAAATAGAGGAAAACCAACTGCATGGGGGGACCTGAATCAAATTTCAATTTTATTTTTCACTTCTGAAAATATTGCATTTACAATGGCCTCTTTTTTTCGGACTTATAAATCGAAATAAAACAGCAGGTGTGGCTTAGAAATAGCTGAAGGGTAGACTAAACCAAACGGCATTTTCTATTCAATACAGTCGTTCACATTGATAGATGTGATTTCGAAAAAAACACAAGACAACCTAAGAAAACAGGTTTTGTTTGATATAATTTGTATAAATTTCACTCCATTCAATTTTACAAGATAAACCACGCCCTTACACATATATCAAAACGGGCTACTAAAATTCGCCAAGAAATAACAAGCAGGTGTGCGATTTTATTCAACAATACCCTTAAAATTAATTCATTTACCTCTTGAGTGGTATGAAAATATCGGAAATTTTATCTACTTTACGACTATACCATTATAAAAGAAAATATTTTGAAAATCTGTGTGGAACTTCGATTTTCAGTAGACGCTGTTTGTGATATTATACGCTGTGTATCAAATCTATCTCGTTTGTAGGAGATCTGTGTGGTACACTGCGCACTAAATAACAATAACAGACAAACATGGTTTATCAAAAATCGAATTTTCGGGCAGATTTTTAAAATATTTTCTATTACAATGGTATGGTTGTGAAGTAGAAATAATTTCCGACATTTTCATATCAATCAAAAATCAAACTGAATAATTTTAATAGTTCTAAATAATAGATGAAAAAGGGTTTAAATTTTTTTGATATGCTCTTGAATTTTGCAGTGTGACTAAAAAATTATATTTTTCACTAAAATGTTGATATTTGTAACACAAGTAGTATAAGCAACGTACTTTTTACTAAAGCTTATAGCGTTTAATTATCTTTCAGCAGTTGGCTGAAATAAAATTTCCTTTTATGCAATTTTTAAATCATAATATATTTTACTTATTTTTAACGGAACACCATATTTTTCTTTATATGGTTGGATTCAGAGGAAAAATCTGTATCAAATTGTATTAACATTCCCTATAACTATCTGTGCTAAGATATTACACTTTGAAAATTGCCTGAAAGAAACATTTATTCCAGCTAAACGCTGACAGATAATTGAATGCTGTAAAATTTGATGTAAAGTACATAGTTTATGCTATTAGAATTCAAAATTTTAACCTTTCAACTGCAATAGTTTCTATATGATGAATTTTTTAATCGAACATTTGAAAATTTAAAATTTCGCCTAAATTTGAAATATCTGAAAAACTTTCACCGTTAGTTGTATTATCAAAGTCCCCTTAGATTTTATCAAGAAATTCGAAAATACCGTTCCGTTTAAAATAAGAGAGTAGGATGCACTACCCCGTATTACAAGGGCTGCTAGAGCAACGAAAATATTTTGCAAAGGTACTCCAGGTGGCAAAATGGTTATATACCAAACTTGCAAAAATTCATTAATTAAAACTTTTTATACCCATCACTTGGATACACCCTGTATACCGGGTAAGTCACCTAAAACGAAATGTTCTTAAGGCAACTACCATTATTTCGAAAAATATTTCAAGGATTTATAAAGAGGGTACCTGGAGATCATCTTAGCAAAATTAGAACCCCGTAGCTCATTATTATAGAAGTTGGTCGAAAAACGCTAGATTTGAACAAGGCTGAGATGTTCAAAAACGAGCTAAACACGTAAAACGACTAAAAATGACTCGTAGACCGTTCCAACATTGAACCCTTTCAGTTTTCTTCATTGCGTTTTAGAAAAAGTGCAAACCATTCCCACCGGTTCTAGAATAAAATGGAGAAAAACGAAAAAAATCAATGTTGGGAGGATCCTCGAGTCATTCTAAGTCGTTCTGCGTGTTTAGTTGGTTTTTGAAAATTGCAACATCGTCAGAAACGAGCGTTTTTGATCAGCTTTCAAATGAGCTACGAGGTTTTAATTTTGCTAAAATGTTCTCTAGGGACCCTCCTATAAATAGTTTTTATTCGTTTTCCATCACTGGATCTTTGCAACAATCTTATGAATGCCGAGGTCATTTACCTATTTTTACTATTTTCAACTCAATACTGGAGATTGAATAATGCTAATTAAATGTTCGTTTTTCTTAAAGAAAATCCTTGACATTGGAAACATTAGAAACAAATAAGAGTCCGTGACTTTTATTATCATATCCCCCCCCCCCAAGGACAGAAATGAGAAAAACAGGAGAAATCATCTATGAGCCATTCTTAATCGTTTTGCGTGTTCAATCCATTTTTGAAAATTGTGACTTTGTCTATTCTTTGGGGACCCCCACCTTCCACAAATGCTTGAAATATTTGCTCGCCAAATAATAGTAGTAGCCATAAGAACTTTTCGTTTTAGATGACTCACCCGGTATAGCAAGTGCGTTATGGGGCAAATAAAACACGACAGAAAACATTTACATACAAAGTTAGTTAGGTGAGTGGAGTAATTTTCTCGAGCGTCTTATTTGCCCTTTAACTCAAAAGTTGTATATAAAATTTTATCCAACGCCGAAAACAAGACCATTTTAATTGGTTTTAAATATTTAAAAAAAAAACAAATCTTTTAAAGCCTTGTTTTTTGGTCGACATGGAAAGTTACTATTTTATCATTATAATAACCAATAGAAATGCGTAATTTCTATAACACCATATTTAAAACACACTAGTGTGTTATAACGTAGTTTATACAACAGTGTTGGATAAATAATAATATTTATATGAATGAAATTGAAAATAATAATACCTCTTTAAGATCACACATTTTATCGCCAGGTTTATCCTCTTGTGCAATAGTTTTAGCACAAGCACGTCCAAATACAACAAGATCTAATAATGAATTAGCACCTAAACGATTAGCACCATGTACTGATGAACATGATGCTTCACCACATGCATATAAACCTTGTACAACACAATCACAACCATTATTACTACTTAATACTTGTCCTTTATAATTTGTCGGTATACCACCCATATTA
>JAZBGW010001579.1:4640-14824 GCA_037464815.1 Mylabris variabilis
GTCTCTCTATACTCACCATTATGTACTTTCGGAAAAGTCTCAGACGTGCACCCTCTTACAGATTCGAAACTCGGACATCTCGATTACAATTCTACTCGCTTACCACGGCCCCACTATAAACGTCCTTTTGACATGCATATTTCTTCTTTATAGTGTACTTTATTTTATAGTCGTCAAAATATTTCGATTTTAACAAAATAAAAATTGTCAATTAATTATAGCCTGGATGATCCTATTTGTATTTTTGTCGGGTATTTTTCAATTTATACGAGTACATGGGACCACTGCTACATACCTAACCTCAACAGATTCTAAAGATAAGTATCTTTAATTTTAACAATATTATTTGAAAGATGTCATCAAATAATGTTAATCGTTCTGCTATTACTGATAGTTCACAAGGAATTTATATTGTAAATTGTACCAGTTCTTCTATAAATACAAATATTCCCAAATAATTTGTATTAAAATAAATAAAACAAAAGTTACAAAAGTTATTTTTACAGTTGTATTAAACTTATCACTAGCAAAATCATTTAAATTTTTTTAACTTCAAGTTTATTTTTTGAAAATCTATGTTAGTTGACAAAAAATGTATGTTTGTAAACATTTACAACCATTATCAGGTAGATTTTCTATACTATTAGAAAAATGCCTGAGGTTCATTGGATATCAAATGAGGACGATGATAGTTTTATAAAAATACAAAATTTTATTCAGGATCAAAGGAGGACCAAAGATCCACTTTAGAAGAGGGCTAAAATTTCGACTCGGGAATGAACCGTTTATTGGCCGATAAAAATTGTCATTCCCTAGACATTCATCGGCATATCTGGTCATGCAGTGGGCCGATTAAGGGATGATTTTTAAACCTTGTATGGGATACCTAGATAGATATTGCAATAAAAAATTTCGTAGTTGGACTTTGGATAATACATTTATTATATACATTCATTTGTATTATTGTATATATTATATATTCATTTCATAATTATTTTATTTATAGTTACAATTTATCAACTTTGGATTGCATTCAGTGTTGAGCCAATATTCCTTACCACTATTGGAGCAATGATTATTACCAGTCTTCGGCCAATGTCTCTGGGACAATACTTACTATCAGTGTTGGCCCAATACTGTATGGCAAGTGAAGCACGAAATTATCCTTCCAATCTTTTACTAAGAGTGGGTCAACTCTGGTTTCCAAGCTTGAACCAGTGTTAAGCAGCGTTGGCCTAAGTCTGGGCGAGTACTGCCCCCCCCCGTCATTTAATTAATGGTTACCTCGGTGAGGACATAGAGGAAATGCTTGCGACGTGTCCTCGACACTCGTAAGTAGAAAAATATCAAAGGGAGGATGCAAGCAACATCCTATTTAGTGTGAATGGCACACGTTGTTGTACGGTTGGTTGGCAATAATGGAAATGATTTTTACACGTTTCCAGCAATATGCATAGGAGGAACTAGCATAAGACGAACATATATTGCAATTATTGTGGTGTACTTAATTAAAAGAAACTCACTTTGAGTGTAAGTTCACACATACCAGAGTTGCCTGGTAGATCGCCGTAAAGATTGAAAAATGTTGGAGGAGGCTGCGAAACCGCGGAAAAATTTGCTCAACTATCAATCCAAGCTATTCCATTCTATTTCGCACTGTTCCGATCCGCGGTAGTGCTCAGACTCTAACTTAATTGGCACTTTTTAAAAAATCGATTTTTTTTTACATTTTTCAATAACTTATATCTATACTTTCACACATACTGAAATTTTAAGGACTCTTAAATATTTTTTTTAGTTCGAGGTATGAGGCTTATCGATTTATAACAATAACATCAGTATTTTATCTTTCAACGGATTTTTCTCAAAATGACCTTTCTAAAATTTGCTGCAGTTCTAGCTGGAATATAAATTATCCGATCAACTTGCAACTTGTTTTAACATGTTTAGTATTTGTTCCTTCATTCAATAAATCTTCAGTTTTTCAACTATAGATAAGAAATGTTAATTTCTCATGTAAAAAATTATCAGATTCTTAAGCTTAACTTGAAACTGACTGTTATAAAGCTCAGCCTTTTTATTGGATTTTAATTTTTTTCACAATCCTGCTTCATTGAACAGGCAATCCTTTCTAGATTAATGAACCTTTTCTGGAGACACAGGAAACGGCGCATAAGTCCCTGTATATTGATTATTATTATACAAAAGTAGAGTTCATACAGAAGTATAACGATAACGAAATTCGAAAAACGAAATTCGATTTAGAGATAGACGTTTAATGTTCTTGTTGTCCTAATTATTGTTGTTGTTGTTGTTATTGTTATTATTATCATTGTCGGAATAATTCATGAATTATTATTATTACTTGCAAGCTATTGTATTATTCATTGGTTGTTTTGTTTCTGATTGTGAATTAAGTCGGTTCCATTTTTTTCCGATAAATTCCGATAATGCTGATAATAATAACAACAATAGCAACAACAATGACAAGATTTAATAACAGTTGAAAAAACAACAATAACAAATGGAATTTTAATAAACATTGTAAAGAAATCAAGAACCGTAACGACAAAGTTGTGACAAATTCCAGCTGATTACTTTGTCTTTATGTTTCTCTTCGTCCTTAGTATATTTTGCCTTATTTAAATAATATCAGAATTAGCAAACCATCTGTGAATGAACGAATACAAAAATGTTTCAAACAAATTAAAAAAATCAGCAAAAAATTTACCTCTGTTCTTTTTTCTTACGAAGTATGCGTTGTGTGATGATAAAAAAAATGACATCATCGATCACGATAAGAGACGATCACATCTATATGACACTTTCAAGATAGTTTATTACAACGGGGGCGATACCGCCCCCAGTGGGCGCTGGACCCTTCCATGGGGGCGTTAGGCGGTCCAGTGACAAATGGGGTGGGGGGGTTAAAGCTATCAATGGGGGCGGCCGTAGTGTAACTATTTAAGAAATTAATAATGAAATGCTTTAAAAATAATATATTATGAAGAAAGATTCTACCTGAGCTATTCTAAATATGGAATTTTCGCCTTACAATTATTACTTGTTACGTATTATATATTTTCAATTCGAATTATGCAGACTTTACGGTCGTATTCACACATTCTTTAGAAATAGAAGAAGATCAACATCATCTATTTCACATATCTTGGTTATAACCGTTGAACATTCTCCTCATCTCTAAAACTTGCTGTCAAGATCTCGTTGTTCTGGACAAATCAAATGAAACAAGAGAGATGATAATGATGCTTAACAAACAGAAATAGTGTATGATCATCATCCTTAAAGATGATATTGAAGGAATCTGTGTATATTATCCTTAACTAACGCGGTTTAGTACTGTCGGTGACAAGTCACTGCAAGTTAGTAAGCAAAGATGTGAGCCACACAGTTAAGCATGTCTTCACAAAAATATGAGAACCTGTAATGAATGACCTCTTTATATACCTAGCAAGCGCAGAGGCATCGCAAATAAATTGATGTACCCCGTTCAATTATATAAAAAGAAGGGATAGTTGAAAATATCTCATTAGTCTTTCGTGCATTGCCAGTAACTACTATGTGTAAGTGATAGAAGTCATCAGCTATTAAATCTATAAATCTGTTGAAAAGTTGTTTTATTGAAACACTATCGAATTATGTTTTCCAAATTGATGTTTAATTTGTCAAAACGTTTTTTCGAATGAAGTCATAAAGCCTTCTAGGCTATAAGATCATTTGTATAAAATGCATGCTGATAGAAAGGACAAAGATTCAACTTATTTTCAAGAAGAGAAAAATTTAAGGTAGCTTACTACATCACATCTTTCTGCGTCCTCTTCTGAAGAAGATGATGGGCTCCCAGGTTTATATAATATTGCACTGTTAATCGCAAAAGGGGGAAAACCATAAACAATTGCTATTAATTAATCTTACCGGCAGTCAAAGAAGTAGTAACAACTATTCTTCATCATAAGACACCGTTAGATATTATCATCAGGAAAGTTCCCTTGAGTAATAATTTAGTGTAAAGAAGAATAGATGAAATAGTTAAAGACGTTGAAATATCATTATGCAATTATTTGAAAGCTTGAAATTTTCCATTCAGCTCGATAAGTCGACACTACCAAATAACGAAGTACTATTCTTATCATACGTACAATTCTTAAACGAAAAAAAAATCGTAGTGAGTTATTATTTGCTAAAAATTTGGAAACCAATTCAAAGGGTGAATCGATATTTGATACTACGAACAAGTTTTTTCGAAAGAAAGAAATTTCTACTTGTAATATCTTGTCAGCTGTTGCTGATAATGATCTGGCAATGACGGAGTGCCATAAGGGTTTTCATAGCGTATTTGAAACAAGCTGGACCAAATGTCTTTGATGTACATTGTGTTATTCATTGAGATCATATGGTTGCGAAAAATCTGAATGAACGCCTGCATTCGTCCCTCCATTACATTATTACAGCACTTAATAAAGTTAGAAGCAATTCTTTGAATGACAGATTATTTGGTCAACTTTGTAGTGAGAATGATGAAGCTTACAATCGTTGCTGATACCTTCAAGGTGTGCCCGGAAAGTAATGTCAGTAAGCCTAATAAAAATCTTCATAATAGACTCCTTTTGCGTCAATACATCGGCTCTAGAGAGACTTTCAGCTCTAGAATGCGGTAGTCCTCCCCAGGAATGTCCTTTAATGCTGTGGCACAAGCTGGTTTGATTCAGTTCAATGTCCCAAAATGCTTGCCTTTCAGGTGTTATCTGAGGCGTGGAAACCGAACAAAGTCTGGGGGAGTAATGTCCGGGCTCTTCGGGGTCTGGATGATAAATGCCATTCCTAGTTTGACCAGGTAGACGGTGACGATGAAGGCACTGTGGGATGGCGCATTATCGTGGTTCAACTTCCAGTTGCCTGAAATGTCCGACCAGATGCGTTGAACCCGGTGTCTCAGTCTTTTGAAGTCTTCCACATAAAATTTGGTGTTCAGAGTTTCTTCAGGTTCAACAAACTCGTGTTTAACCAGTCCGTGGATGTCAAAAAAGACGATAAGCATAATCTTTATCTTTGATTTGGTCATCCCGGCTTTCTTCATGCGAACGGACGAGGGCGAGTGCCACTCCAATGATTGCCTTTTGTTCTCCGGATTATATTCAAATATCTAAGTTTCATCACCTGTAATGACGTTTCGATCACGTTAGCACATATCGAGATTTCTGGGCACCTTCCGCATGCCGATGTGGTTTCTAACGATTTCATAAACTTAAGTTTTCGGAATGTTTAACATGTCGGCCCTTACACCAACAGTTAATCGTCGGTCTGAGTTCAACAGTTCCCTCACTCGCGTCTTAATGTCAATCGTGGAGGTCGTTTTTGACCTCTTCCGAACCTTCCAATAAGGCTTTGTGCCAGTGAGACACTTACCGATCTGATAGGGCATGTTTTTTGTAAATGGTCTTGATCATAGTAGCAGTTTCTAAACAGGTTTTGCCAAATTTCACGCACAACTTGATCGCAAATCTTTGTTTTAACGAGCACTACATTTTCATTTGCACAAGATCAAAAAACAACTCTTACGGAGTGGCCCGTCTTCACTCTTCAGATGAACAGAGCACACTAAGCGACAGAGCGCTGCTTAGCTGGGTCTTCCGACTACCAGTTTCAACCGGTTACATCGTGCTCCGACACACACGATGCTATGAATCGTTTTTACAATCTATTTGTGCTAGATTTCTTTGAAACCTGATTACATCAAAAATTCACATCCTCTATTTGACAGACTTATTCAAAATATTCAGTGAAGTAAATTTACAAAATTACAAGGTAATGAGTTGAATTTAATTAACATAAAAAACGTCACAGCTGCATTTGTAGGCAAACTACTTCACTTCAAGTAAAATTTAGGTAGAGGCGAATACTTTCCCACATTATTGGCAGGCTCTCCAAAACAAGAAGGTTCACTTATTTATTGTCAACATTTGAACGTACTTCATGCTGATTTTACGGAGCGGTTCCAGTATATTTTAAACATGAATATAGCGAGTTGCGTTTTAGATCCCTTCGCAAATTCAGGTACATTACAATTATCAAATTTAGAAGAGGAACTGATAGAACTCACAACTAATGAAGAACTGATAGTAGCATTCAGAAATGGGTACCAAGAGTTCTGGCTTCAAAAATGAATACTAGTACTACCCTGGATTGTGGAAAATAGTATAGAAATTCTTGATGGCATTTTCTTTATCGTATTTGGCTAAGCGTGCAAGCTAAATGATAGTTCTACGTCAGATATCTGCCTTTACGGCTCAACGTTGACAGATCCCATAGGCGCGAGATCGGATATATGGCCAATCATCGTCATTTGTATGATATATTAGCTACTAATTTCCATCAGAGTTATAATCTCATCAAGCATCTTGATTTGGTGGAGGCCACCTACCAGTCCTCTACTGACTCTGCTGATCAGCGCCCAAGCTGTTTTAGACGCAGCTGACCCCTCCCGATGAGGCGCCACTTCCATTTCCCCTACAGCACCCGAGCAAGGGGTCGCCACTCACTTATTATATTACCTCCCATGAGGGCCGCCGATCCCCGTCGTATCAGTTCACACCACTAGTGAGTTACTTGTCATCCCGTGGGTTATCATGCCTATGCATAATAAATCCACTACCAAAAATGACACGGGCTTACTGCCTGTTGGATCCTGAGTCACCGTCAGTTAGCTGCTATAACGCCACGAAAGGCTTACATATCCTTCACCACGAGAAGGTTGACATGCGAGGAAGATTTGCCCTTTCTCCCACTATTGCGGTTATCCAAAACTATCCGCGGATGTTTGAGGGCCTGGGTTCAGTACAATAGCAAATTTACTTTCTACGAAACGGAATAGAACAAACAAGATCACTGAGCTTGGCGATTTGCCACTGACGTTGACAAATTTGGAATCCGACATTAACAAATTATTAAAACAATACCAGTCTTAACGATCTCATTAGGTTTGTTTACTTATTGATTTTTGTGTTAATTTCTACATTTTCAATAAACATCTTTCTACTACATTTGATGGACTTCTTGATTTGTAATTTGTGATTCTTAACATAGTTAAATACTCGTTCTAATGATTATAGGTGGAAATTTTTTCTCTTATAAAGGGGGCGGTGGTCCAGAAAAGGTTGGGAACTCTAGCTTATCTATCCAAGAACTTTGTAGTCTCTTCTCTTTTGAAAGACAAGTTACCGTTGATAGAACTTGACCTTAAAAGAGGGGCGATCACTTTAACCAATCATGAATTAAACTGAGAATTTTCACAAAATCCGTTTGTGTCACCGTTATCCCCATACAAATTCATAATATCTACATTGAACACCTAATTTAGCCATCAAGTCGAGTGATAATAGCCGTAAATGATGGTGATGGTGGCCTTAATCGAGTCCATACGGCACTCAACTGGAAATAAACAATAATCCGGAAACATGTGATAGATCACCTCAATTTTTGATTTGTATTCCTCTTCGAACTCTATTCACTTCAAAATATATTTTAAAATAGTTCAATTGATAAATATACTGCAACATTAGGTGCCAGCGAGAAAGAGGGAATTTATACATTTTTTAAAAAGAAAGACTTGAATAATGAATGAGATTGAAAGCAGTCTTGATCTTATTGAAGAAATCTGTGTGTATTTGTCTTTCTCATACGGTCAACGGTATAATGAATGATTTACTACTCTTTCAATTCAAAGTTGACTTATAAGATTTTGAAAGACACATACTCGTGTTGATTAATGGACGACATTTGCTAGAGCCACAAGGAAGATGTTTCCCAAGCTACTCAATATCCAAATGAGCTACTGCAATAAAAATGACTCTTGTAGGTTTGATAATAGTTGAATTATCAAAGACTCACATCGCCATTATTGGAGGGTTTTTTTGGAACATTTTTTCCATCTTCCACTGTGAAAGTTCAGTGAATTAAATCAACATTTCAGCTGAATGAAATGTAAAGGACAGATCCGATCATGGCAGGGAAATCAAATATTGTCCCGTCTGCCTTTTCAGTGAGTTAAAGACAAATTGATAGTCTTTCCAATATAGACAGAATCGACTTCAATTGATTACCATAAATTTAATAATAGTAGTATAGTACAGAAATGCCCGGCAGAAATGCAGACATTGAAGGCCCGCTCATGCCGGCCCTGGTCTTTAGAATCTTTTTGCATCACACAATATGATTTTAAGCGGTGGAGGGTAAATGGAAACGCTAGGTGAAATGTATTCCCTTTCTCAAGTAAAAGAAGTAATTCACTATTTGTTTCAATGATTGGAATACTTTAAACGGTTCAGTTCCAATTCCAACTTAGAACATTTTAATCGACTGTAGTTAGATGTGAAAATATTTGTGAAATTATTATATTAGATAACACATCACTTAGGAACAATTATTACGTTTCATCAAGAAACCTCTCAGGTGTTTCAGCTACTTTATTTAATAAACGTCCGAAATGTACTCTCTCGATGATAGTGTGCTAAGATGTATCGATCTAACAACTACCACCATCCTTAATTTTATTGCACAGTTTCAACACATAGATATACACGTCTAGCCTTTATAAATTATAACAACAAATCCTATATGGATTGTTTTCATTAAGTCAAAAACAACTCTAACGGGAAGAGATGGGAAATAGAATAGGAAACTGTACCAGGGAACGGTTCTGTCTGGCTCTCAAGTAGTCCATTTCCGAGTTCCGGCATCTTATTCGACTGCCAACCGTTTAGAGTTTCTTTGCTAAAAGTACACACACGGAATTGTCGTCTATTTCATAGTAACTCCTTTCGTAATTCCAACTAGAATGTTAGCATTAGTTTTGAGAGTAATGATAGTGGTGGAAACAATAATAGAACAATAATAAATAACATTAATAAACAACCATTTACGGTAAGGCAGCATATTCTATTGCTGTTCCAAACTAATTGAAATTCTATCTCGGCTGTGACATATTACATAAAGTATTATAATAAGATATTTCAATATACATTTGGTAGATATACAGTAGAAAGATAAAGATTAAATTTAGAGATCTTTAACGAATTAGAACGGTGTTTCCCCCATAAAACCTCAGATATTTCCCTGTTCGGCACTGTTTAACGAACTAGTTAACAGCGCACTGAATTGCGGTAGCAATTGGGAATTGGCTGATTGTAGAGAAACGGAGTTTGTTTAAAGGTATTGTTAGATAACATCGTACACCTGCTTGTTATTTCTTGGCGAATTTTAGTAGGCAGTCTTGATATATGTGTAAGGGCGTGGTTTATCTTGTAAAATTGAGTGGAGTGAAATTTGTACAAATTATATCAAGCAAGACCTGTTTTCTTATGTTTCCTTGTGTTTTTTTCGATATCGCATCTATCAATGTGAACGTCTGAATTGAATAGAAAACTCCGATTGGTTTAGCCTATCCTTCAGCTACCTCTAAGCCACACCTGCTGTTTTATTTCGCTTTACAACTTCGAAAAAAGAGGCCACTATATACTATATTTTCAGAAATAAAAAAAATGAAATTTGCTTCAGGTCCCACCATGTAGTTGACTTTCCTCTATTTATTCATGCAAATTCAATTAAATTATTTTTACTATACAAGAAGATATGTGGCTCGACCTAACACTAGGTTTTTAGGACAAAATTCGTGCTATTTTCAGATATTTGGAAAATCCAATCGGTTTTACACCAAAAGTCGAACGTTCCCCAATGACCAATAAAATTTGCGATCGATTGAGGTATTACAGACCTCAATACCTGTTACCATTTTCAAGTTATGTGGTCCAACGTTTCTCTTAAGGAAACTCCATGTAATTCTACGATTTCTGTTTTTCATTCAAGAATACCCTTAAAGAATAACGAAAGCAATCTCATTTGATAAGGTCCGAAAAACTCATAAAAAATTTGACAGATTCATTTTGATTTCCACTACCACTTTTTTGTCGTAATTTTCGTTAATTTTTTTCCACTGTTACAGATTTGTATCTAGTTTTCCACACATTTGATCACGCGCAGTTTGATCGTTTTATTCCAGAATTTATTTCACACACACACACGCATATACAGGGTGTTTTTCCTAAGTATGGGTGGTAGCCATAACTCTCTTATTAATACTGAAATTGGAATAATTGTTATAAGGACTT
>JAZBGW010001580.1:0-14822 GCA_037464815.1 Mylabris variabilis
TGCTACCGCCCATACTTGGAAAAAACACCCTGTATGTATATAGGATTTTTGTTTGAATGAAATACGATCCTGTAGACGAAAAGTGAAATTTATTAAGGCGAAAATATTTCGTAAGAATGTGTTTTATAGAAAATAATAACGACAATATTGCCCGTTATTCTGGTGAGAAATCAAATTAAAAATGGTGGATGCGCCGGGCAATTCTTCAAAAAATTCCATTGGCAACCGACTTGTTTACTATACAGAGTACCAAGACGAAATAGATAACAACTTTGACTGAAAGTAAACACGTATATGTGTATATTTACAATATTTCAAAAATAGAACCGGCAAATACATATATCTTCAATGTAGAAGAGACATATGGAAATGATATAGAAATTGTTATTGTCGTCTAGGTATGTGTATAAAATAAAATAAAAAAGCCACCACAGGGCTGGAATCTATTTTGTTGATAAAAGCGATAAACTTTAGACGAGACACAATATGTTACATAGACTTGAAATTAATTACAGCAATAAATTCAAATACATTACATTATTCAAATGATGTGCAAGTTTGGTAAAGTTAAGTGGCGGCATTTTTTTCTCCTCCCCCATCTTCTTCTTCTTCTTCTTCTGATATTAGTTTTGCGATAGTCTCCGAGAGATGGTTGCGTTTATTTTATTATTTCGGTAAACTTATGGGAATACGTTTAATAATGTTAGACGACATATACATACATATGTATAGGAGATATCTAAGGATGTGGCTACAATCTAACCAATATACATGTCATTGTGTAATTGCAATAGTCTCTCGTTTAGAGTTCTCTTGGGTCTTGTTACAAACACACCCCTTTGTCCCATAAACATTCACACCGTTTATTGTAAATCATGGAATTTATAACATTACAGTTATTCACGTAAAACTATGAAATAAAACAACACAATAATAAAAGTATACACACACAATTGTAACTTTCACTAGACTTAAATAGTTACTAATACAGGATTGCTCCTGTATATATGCCAAATTCGAATGAAACTCCTATTATTTCGAGGGCGATTCGAATAATGCTTTAGGGTGGTCTACAAAGAACATTTTAGCAAAAGCAGGACCACGTAGCTCATTTGCAAGTTGAACAATAAACGACTTTTTTTCTAGCAATGTCGAAATTGTCACCAGTCAGCTATACACGTAAAACGTCTTAAACGACTCAAGGATCATTGTAAATTTTGTTTTGTTTTCGCCCACTATATCCTGAAAAAAAATTGAGAAACATTCTTCTCAGATATCGATTGTGTACAAATTGAAATGCACTAGTTATACGCCTCTTCAGCTGTTGTTCTATTTTTATCTTAATTGGTCCGAGTGCTTGTGTTATCGTATTTATTTACTTAAGAAACAGACCTTGCTAAAATGTTCTCTAAAAAATCCTTAAAGTACTATTCGAACTGTCTGCCAACTAACAGGAGTTTTATTCGAATTTGGTATATTTACAGCAGCAACGATGCACCTAGAGCTAATTTATACTTAACAGTTCTCGACTTGGCGTAGATTAAGTCTTCTATCTAGTTGTTTTACGTTCAGTTTGCAATATTCAACATGTACGTTATATTAATTATCGATTTTGCTCTAGAGATCAAAGAGATTTGTATTTGTTGCAAGAGTATACAGCGAATATTCGTGAACAACGGAATCTTCATGTTTGTACCCGCAAAACGGAGGAATTGTTCGGGTTTGCGGCTAAAAAAAGAACTGTCAATCGGAGACGTGGGTGGTGTAGCAAATAGAAGTTCGAGTGTTGGTGTGAAAAGTGCTCCTTTGAAAGCATCGGCGCCTCCACCATTTTTCGAGTACAACCGGAAAAAAGTTGTAAAATACGGGATCGATAAATGCATTATATTTACAATATACTGGATTAAATATTGATGCAAATTGAAAATGTTCATTTAAAATATTTAATTATTTGCTATTTTCAGTTAATCTATTTGATATTTTTGCAACTATATGCTCGAAATAGAATTTTAATAAATTTACTGGAAAACATGATTAATAACGGTTTAATTAAATAGCTGATATAAAATATAGCCGTTTCAATTCGATACAACAGGAAAAAAGTCGGCACATTTGTTTAAAAACCGATATTTGCATCATAGTTTTGAGCTTTATGATGATTCATAAATTCCACAATCTCAACTATTAATTAATCGATTTATTTTCTATATAAACAAGAATATAAAAGTACTTACGGTTTATATCAAGTGTAACTGAACTGGAAATGGGCGCTACCAGATTATTGTTGGATGCCTGACAAGTGAATACGGTATAAAGGTGTTTTCTTTCAAGTTTTTCCAGATAAAGTACGTTTCGAACACGGCGCTCTGGCAGATATTCGAAGGTGTCGTCCAGTAGAGCGTTCTCCTGCCACCATGTCACTTTCGGGGGCGGTCGACCTGCAGGCACAATAACGATTCATTAATGTTCAAAGTGGCTGTCTATTGTCTAAAGTTTGCAATTCTAATAAGAGAATTCTATACAAATCATGTTGTGTAATAAATAAGACAATTATGACACGGTAATTCATAGAAGATTGTAGCTGTATTCGGTATTTTGATACATTTAAAGGGCCGTATTGATAACGAAAATCGGATCGACTTACCGCCTGTAGCAACACATGTTATGTTGATAGACGACCCTTCGTTGTAGGGCCCTAGAATATAATCCTTGATGTGGACACCGCGTTCATCCAGTACGCTCAATTGCTCCGGTTGAACTGTAATAACAAAAACATTGTTTTAAATAAAATTAACAGGTTTTTGTTACAATAAATTTACGGACCATTGATTCAGTGTATGTACGGGTCCACTAACCGAAATAAATAACCTAACCGTTGTATAATTAAATGAAAATTAGTTGGTTAACGAACCGATAATCGCATATACCTGCCTATACAAAGGAAATTCCCTCAAAATTTCTTGCATCAATTAGAAATGTTGAATACTGTTATAAATGATTTAAATGAATATTTGTGTCATCTATTTAATCGTCGTCCATAAATTCAGTCCTGGTTGTAGGATTTGTTCGTTGGTATGCAGACTGGACAGCGTCCGTTCTCACCCTTTTCGGTCTTTCACCCTTCATGCCTACACTTTCAATGAATAATAGCATACGGGTAGTTGAGGAATTTTCGGTTGTTGAAACAAATGGTGAATACAGATCAAACAGACAAGTTATTGCTCTATATTTAACTGTTGAACACAATCGGATACACTTAATTAGAGCAAATTTCATAAATATGTACACTCAATAGGATAATTATAGCCGGCTTTCTATTGCATATGGCACAATTTTGAAGGCATGCAAACAACTAAATTGGAACGATATAAACGATGATATTTGGCGGATCGGTATTCATTTATAATTTTGAACAATTAAGAAGAAAATTACAATCATTGTTGTAATTAAATGAAAACTTCAAATTATAAAAATGGTTGTTGAATCAATTCCACAAACTAAACATCAGGTCCATTAAGTTGGCAATTGTAAGATTTCACTTGGATTACATCCAGAAATTCAATTCGCTTGTGAATTATTATTTGAATTACATTGGACTTGTTCCTTACCAAATGTGTGTTAGAATTCATATTAAACATTACAATGTTCATCTTATTGTAAATTCAACAATAAGGTGATATCCAACAGTGTTACAATCTATTTTTATTGAACGTGTTTCAATATACGAAATGATATTAAATTTTTAATCAACAGTTTAATAGAAAATTCCATCAAGTATTGTTTGTATTATTGAGACCTTTTTTAATAATCAATTAATATATTGGATGATTAATCGACTAGACTTATTCACAATTTGAATTATTCGAATTTTAATAATGCCTACTATTACATGATTCAAATTGGTACTTGGAAACTAATCTTAGCATTAACTCTGATTTACTGGATTTGGTGAAACCGGCCCAGTTTCCGTACCATTTCTCATCTCAATCCATCTATTTGTCGAGTATTGTTGTGTTTTGAGTTAACATTTCAAGAAAAAAGTGTCGACAATCTAGATAGAATTATTGTTAAATTGAAAATTTATAAAAGAAGCTCGATTTGATCTAAAGAAATTAGCTTGAATAAGTGAATAAATAAGCGGTAGGCTAGAATAAATTGTGAATTTGTCTGTGTGAAAACGATGAAAATCTTATTTGTAATTTTATTTTTACAAGAGAGTGGAAGCGTGTAGAGAGGAAGGGGAATAGAGACGGCTCTATATAATAGTAGGAAGCAGTTTCATTACAGTATGTAAATATAGGAAATATAAAATCTAATAGATCCGCCATATGACGGGCTTGCCAAAAGCAGCAAATCTACCAAATAGACACAGTGACTAGGAAGCTACAGCAAACAACTCCCCATAACGTCAAAATTAAATAACCACAATTCACATTATTGATGTTTGTATATTCCGCTAAACTTGATAAACCGTACAGTATCGCCTGATTTAAGACTTTATCGTATTCTACTGACTGAACAATTCTAACAATTTGTTATAGTTAATCCAGTAGATTTCTCTATTTAATAGGTTTTAGTGATTAAAGGTGATTAACTGATATACAACTTACTGATGATGGTCAAGTTCACTTTAACGTTCCTTGTTGGAGTTTGTTTGAAGTCGACTCGGCAGTGATAGATACCACCATCACTTTCTCGGACACTGTCCAATGTTAGTTTGGCTGGATCGTCTTGATAGCGGAAATGAGCTCGACCACCTAAGACACTCTCATCGGCCCAATGTTTTCCCTGTTCCAACAATTTATCTCTAGAGTCAAATCTGGAAAAGAAACAAATAAAACAACTACCAGTCTCAATTGATGACTTCAATAAGGAAATATGGAAGAATTTGAATTTGACATATTCATATTACTGATGGGATATTTGAAAAATTGCTAAAAGACATTCCAGGTATCTACATATATCATTTTAGATTTCCATTTATTTCCTGGAGGAAATAACTAGAATAGAAGGAGGAAACGGAAAAAAATACTCGATTTTTCATCGACTACTACACAATTTTCCCTAATTATACATTGTTAGAACTTTATTTTTGTTATCTACATTGTTAAACAAAGCTGATATCCTCATGTAACGTAACAAATCAACAATAACAGGAAATCAAATAAAGCACAGGGAAATATCTTAACTCACGCTATATAAAAAACTCCAATAAAAGAACGAATTTAACGTAAAATTTTGCATCAGTCTTGATTGACCAAAGCTATATGATGGTTATTTTGAATAATCACAAGCTATATTTGCGACAATTTTCTCAAAGTCAACTTAATTTAATTAGAGACCACTGTGGACGCAATCTTTCAAACAATTAATCCACATTACTCAGATATAGAGTCATTGTTTAATGTAGACAATAGATTATGCGCCATAAAATTTGCAATTCATCATTTATAGTTCTGGAATCTGTCAGTGGTTAAGAATAAGCGACAATAGCTTGCCAAATAGCCTCGTAACTGTTAATGGAATTATAATCTACAAGGAGAGATATTAAAACGATAAAAAACCAACAATGTGGTCGAAAAAATAGAATTTTTCCACATTAAGCGCATCCACCATTTTTGTTGTTATTGTCAATTTACCACAATTCAGTAGTTTATATTTAACTTTAAACAATTATTTGGTGAATTATTCAATATTAATGATGGCTGCATATCCGAAACCGGTCGTGTATATTAAAGAAATAAAATACAAGGATTAGAGTTATATTTATTCCAACAACATCACATCAACTACAAATATGATAATACCTTGTATAATAATGGAGGACCTATTAGAAATATGTTTAGGATTAATTCAACAATGACACCTGGTTAGACATTCATCAGGTACAGTAGCGTAACGCTAACTAATTAACTGTTTGGTATACAATTATGCAGTTAGATTGTAATAGAATTTACAGTATTACAGTTATATTACATTCTGTTAATTACTTACGAGTATATAGGGGTTTTACGGTTCTCCTCTTCTTTGAACCAAATAACAATATACATTTTATCACCGGCTACAGATGGCGTTATATCGCAAGGTAACTTTGCTATGCCACCTTGTACAGCTTCAACTGAATATACTGTTGTTGCTGAAAATAAACAATACTCTATTATAATTTATTCTAAAAAGTAGCTATACAAGTATTACAATAAAACTAAAAATTGATGATAAATTCAAATTTTAACAATTTCTTAAAATAAACCCAGTTGAAAATCGTAAAAGTTTACAACTCTGTTGATGTTTGTTTGGCTTACGTGAAACGGCTTTGTAGTAAATTTCAATAAGAGATAATACAAGCTCTTGTATTGGGAAATTGGTAAATATCGATCATTAAATGAAAACAAGGAAGCCTCTCTAATCTAATGTACTACAATGTTGTCCAACATTCAATAACTATACAGTATTGGACGTTTCAAAAAGCTACATTGAAATAATGGAAATAAACCGATTTCTTCTGTATTTCAAACAATATTACGAATAGTCCCTTATTTGTCTGATGCACTTATACGGGGATGTTCTTCAAGCAATAGTTATATCATGTGACGAAAATACTAAATCTTTAATACCTGGTTGTTTACGTCTTTTGAACGAAAAATTGTAAAATCCGAGTCAAGGATGGGGGTAATAGTCACCTTTATTTCTAATTTTTTACTACCTACTTCCTCTCTATCTCTTTCCAACTTATGTGCAAGTCATCTAAAGTGGAACAGATATTTTCAAAATGTACCTATTCGAAATATCCATTACTGTATAGCCAAACTTGCGCATTTACAGTTTTCACCGACTTAAAATACATTTTCCTAATTTTGATACAACCAAACTAGTAGTAAAGCACCGTTCTGGCACAGTTTACTGACAAGTCGCATTTGCCCCGTTCTTTCCACCCTCAACTAGGTTCCTATTTAGTTGGCATAACGCCGAGACAACGAACGATTCTGTTCAGAGTGGTGGTCTCGCGTTATGGGGTCGGTTTTTTCGTTCCCGTCAATTTATTGTTCGTATTTCGAGGTCAAACAATACATTTGCCATTCGTGGGGGTCATTTACGAGACCATTTCAACATTCTTAGCGCCTCATTAAACCACAACTAGTTGAGGGGCGCGGTGATCTGTCCCATTATAAAACAACAGAAAAACAGACGTTCTACTTTTTCTTAATAGATGTCTTAACTTTAATAAATGTTATTTTTGTTCAACCGCAACTAAATTAGAAATTGTATAGTGAAGAAAGAGAACGAAAAAGAGAATTATTTTCTAAAGGCACTTAAGAGTTAACGTTTTAAACTGTTAAAAGTGTCGTTTACAAGCGAATTATTACGGAAAGATTCCGCCAATTAGTTGTTCCTTCTCAGATCAACAATATAAAATATAACCTTGTGAATTTTGAAACTCTAACAAAAACAGACAAAAAACCTTTCAACTATGTAATAATACCTGTCTCTAGAATCCATACACCTACACCGTTTTTTTTTGTCAATAGACAGCTGATATTTCCAAATCAATTAGAATAGCAGCACAGAAACAACAAAAAGACATTGAAGAGACTTTACAGTCTTTATATAACATCATTACAAAAGCGGATATGAAGCTTTGTTGTGGTATTTTCTGTTTAAAAAAATTGTTTTTTTCTAGAGGATTACATTTAAAGACACCTACATTTATCTATTTTCAGTGGATTTTTTTTTATTATAGAGCTTTGAACTAGACAATAATGGTTCTATTCGACCATACTGTCAAATTTTTGAAATATATTTGTTAAAACAACATCACATTGAAGCAATAAATCAAAGCAATGTCCCGGGAAAATAAAGTTAATAAAGCCATACAATAGAGCGAGATAACTTGATAGAATAAACGAAAAAAAAATACCGGGAAATGACAGCTAGTGTAAAAAAAAATTCCATACATTCACCTATTAATCAACAATTATTCTGTTGCAGCTTTTTTATTAAACGCGAACAAAATTCACAATATCAAAGGAACATTTAATGGAAAACATCAGTCAAGTTTCGTTTGAATACTTCAATAGAAATTATCGTGTTTTTTTTTATATCAGAGATTTATAAAAATTAAAATTATTAAGGTAGTAACAGTAAAAATACGTTCTATCTAATAAACAGCGAAACAGGTGAAGTTGTTCAAAGGCTGGTTTTAATTACTATTCTTCACTACCTCTTCTAGCTGTCTGAAGCGTTACTTGTGAGTTATTCTTAAAATATAACAACTTTTATGTTGAAAACTTGCAGTTTCCAAGTAATTTATAAAAGAAAATCAACACCGGCGCGGCGCATCCACCAAATTTAAACTATCTAGATAGTTGATGATGTTCATAAATTTCATAGAAAAATTACCGTTTAACCAATTTTCCTCGATAAATTCAGCGGAAAATATTCAAAAATCAATAACAACACCAAACAGTAGATAAATTATTTTCATAAAACATTCATTGTGATTAAAATTGTCAAGTTGTTTGTTTATTAAAACTCTCACAAAAGTGAGAGAAAAGTCCTCTTGAAAATAGATGACATTTCACCAATAAACCACACAGAAAAATTACTATTCAGTTTTTTCCTCTGTTCTCCATCCGGACAGATTTGGTGAAAAAGTGACATTTTTGAATTGTAGATTATTCGAATCACACAAAGAACGGGTGTGATGGACGAAAGAAATGTCACAATTTACCAAATTGGTCAATTTTTCACATTACAAACATACAAGTTGGACTAATTCCATACATTTATGCCATTGACGGTTTTAATTAATTAACGATTAAAACAAAACTATCAAACTAGTTTATCGCTGCTTAATTAGGTAGATAAAGGTCTTTGTGTTAATTAATTAAAAGTATTGAAACTTTCTGTTTGAATTCTATCACGTTATAACATTGGCAATAAAATGTTTTAATGGATATTACTGTGGAATTCTGAAGCGTATGATTTGAAACGGTAATAACATTAATTTTCGTAAGGTAAATCAATCGTTGAAAATTTCATAATAACTCCTAATTTACACTGTTGTGATTACAGAATTAACAGTGAACTGTAATTTGCATTTTTACAATTTTGTTTTCTCTTCTCTCCCCATCTATCTATGTAATGTTTTTGAATGTGCACGCATTTGTACCCCTTGAGACAATAATTTTTTTTGTGCAAACAATCTACTCAACCGGATTATTTTCTCAAATTCTTCACGGCTGCCTCCTCGTTAACTTCTTATCTATTCGCAATGTCTTTTGCACATTTGCCAATTCTAGCGAGAAGAATAACAATAAGAAGGAGAGAGCGACCAGATAGATGCATGGACGATTTTAATATGCACGTCGTGTACAGTTCGCGTCTTGAATCTTGAAAATCGTGTTTAGAAGGAAAGTAACAGCTTTCTACATTAAGATATTGTGGAATAGCAGTAGAACACAGAACGATTGTCGATTCTGTTTATAATTATGGAATATTCTTATATAATTTCCAACATTCGATATAAATGATGAATGTTAATCAAATCAGTCGCTTCTTCATTCTTGTACAATTTTCCATGACAAGCATACAGTTCTAGATGGTACAATGCGAAAATGTGGACGAGTGATGTTATGGGACAAGTCTCCAATTGATCATCGACTGTTGCCGGCCACAAAATGTAAATTAACTAAAAAGAGTGCCGCGTTAAGGTGATTAATCTCCGTCTGGATTACTGCAGTCTTTGCTGTCACTAGATTATTATTGTTACAATTCAGATATTATCGATTCAGTGACTGGTGGTTTTCTTTGTGCGCTCCCTCTGTACGTACTCCAGTGTCTCCTATCTTGCTTCATCTCCTCCTTTAAAAAGAATGATTATTTCCTAAATATGAGGCAGTCATGCGACTGTTGATTGCGTACCACACGTCGTTTTCCACAATAATCATCTCATATGAAACGAAAGAATTCTTTATGGAAACTTGTTTTTTATTTATTTCATACCTTCCAAGTAACGTCATATTTATAAAAATTACGCCACCAACAAAAAATATAAATTATCAATAACAAATGGATTTTAAGCGACTAGCTGACATTTAATCAAATCTAATTTATTCTCAACAAACTCATTACTAGTATCGATTATTGGAATAATTAGATAGAAACAGAATTTACCATCACAAGTCATCGTTAAGGCCTGAAATTTATCCAACTGCAAGATAGATTCGACTTTAGTAAAGTTATGAGATTTCGTATAGAAAAGTTTAAAAGTCACGAATGTTCCGGAAATTTCTGGCAGTTTAATGGTTTGATCGAAAAACCCAAAAATAGCAACGGGGGGAGAGGAGAAAAAAAACATCTAAAATACACGCGGTGGTGTATTTACTAATGGCAGAGAAGAGTTAGAGAACACCACCAGTAGTCAGTTTTGGTGAAGTGTAAACATGATTGTTTGCAGGAACATACAAGCTGAACCGTTGACAGTTATCCGGGGGTTGGATTCCAGACAGTGTGTATATGTGTTAGTGTGGAGAGTGGTATGGTTCTGTGGTGATTTACACGATAGGATTTGGACTGATGCCAAGGATAATTCAACCGTTGCTGCAGTTAGGTTTAAAGCAGTAAAAGCTGTGAGCTTCACCAAAGACATGCGGAAACTTCATATTCAGCAATAGCCAGTTGTCCATTATGGAAAATTCATATAATAAGAAATGGTTAGGAAAATATCAATAGAAAATTTCTATTTACAAAGTAAATAAAATAAAGTTTGTAAATAAACAGTTGACCGTTTATGTTTCCCCATAGTCATTTCATAAAGAAAATCGAATCGTTTCGATAAAGCATCATTGTTGATAAAGAAACTAAACAGATGGACTGATTCAAGCGATGTTGCCTGTCTCAATTCGCTTGAAATATTGCCAGTTTGGATGATGGAATTTTCAATTGTCCCTATCTAACGTTGCAACAGTAGAATTTGAAAACAGATAAAATACAAGTGATCGCATAACGTTTAGAGATAAATGAAACAAAAAGATAGAAACGAATCTCCAAATAAAAATGGTAATCTGTTATGATGCAATGTCTGAAATAGCAAGATCGAGTGTTCCAAGATTGAAAATCTTTACAATAGACAACCAAAAAAGAAAAAAATAACTGAAGATGTACGAATTTCGAATAACAAACAGCAGATGTATACAACAATGATAAAGTGTTTTATTCGAATTTACTGGAAACGGAAAAAGAGTTTTTTATTACTTATTGAACGAAGGCGGAAGTTGTAAGTTAAAAAGGTCGAAAACCATGTTAACGAGCTAGTAATTACCGTGACCTGACGCCATGAATCCCTATAAAATTCCAACTTTGTACACACAAAATAAAAACGGGGGAGAAAGAAAGGCAAGACGATAAAGCAATCGACAATTGTAAACAGATTGTGGAAATTGAAAGAAAATATCGAAAATTCGTTTACAGAAACTGTTGGCGTGTTTGATTGCATCACTACACACTGAATTGAGAAAGAACAACAGGAGTGAAAAACGAAAAATTCGCTCGATTAAATCAGTAACAATAAAATATTGGAAGCTGCATTTTTTTTAATAAAGAGACCACTAAGGGATGTGTGGCTTAAACGAAACTTTCATCCCTTATTTGAATAAAAGCAATTATGATTATCCTTCGCACAGGAAATCGAATTTTAGTAAAAGTCCATCCCTAAAGTCAGGTTGTTCTATATAATATAGATCGACAGGAATAATTTCATCTAACAATATAATTATGATAATAATGGAGAGGAAATGCAGATATTACCCCTAAGAGCAAGTCTGAATTCTCTAAATTTCCGACGTCTAACTATTAACACAACATTTCAATGGTCAATTGTTGGTAGAAATCGCATTCTATGGATGTACATTGAAATGTAATAATGTAAGTATCTAACTTTATTTTCTCATTTAATTTAAACAATTTACCAATTTCCTGTTCAATACTCAAACATTGTGCTGTCGACATATTGTCAACAAGAAATTAATTATGTCAGTATCACTAATGTTAATATTGTGAAAGTTTACAACAGGCCAGTTATAGTTAATAATTTCTAGTTTGCTATTGAATTTATTGGCTTAATCGAGACTCTAATTGAATAATTAATTGGACGAGAGAGACCCACAAAGAAAGTGCATAAAAACTGGACATAAAAAGCCGGATAATGACGGTCACTTTGACGGCTATAGTAAAACTTAATGTTCACCCTACATTTAATGAAAATTGTAGTGTCATAAATCAATTTGGTATGCAAGGAACTCAATCAGAAATTCTTTCCTTTGGTCTATCGACATTTAAAATAATCAACTCCACAGTACAATTACCGTATCCGGAAATGGTTTTAATCATTCAATCACTTGGTACAATTATGCTAATGATAATTAATCACCATTAGCGTTAATTAAAGATCGTTATCAATAGTGGACAAGTGCATGGACGCGATAATAATTAAAATCTTTGACTATTATCAGTGAGACATCAGAATCGGATGGTGACATAGATGGAATACGTGTTTAAATTGCGTGTGACATTGTCGAATTGGTCGCATTTGTTTCCATTACACGTTGAATTTATTGCTCATTCGTTTCTATTTGCGTGGTTCTGTCATTTAAAAAAAAATCCCACTTAAAAAAGGGCAATTTCCACACTCAAACTGAACATCTATTGTTACAGTTTTTTTTTACGATCATAAATTTATTATGATTACAGCATTGTAGATTGAGGTATCTAGCAATTATCAATGCTTAAGACATTCACTACATATTTCTCCATTATCAGTCGACAACTGCTTTGTTATCTATTTTGGTAAAGGGGCACTTGAGGAACATTTTCCTCGATTATATCCAGACATAAGAAGTTGACTAATAGTTGAATGGGCTTCTTTGTGTTGTGTTCATGTTCTGGCATATATTACAGTTATCCGTTTAAACTCAACAGCTTATACTATATATATAGTACATATAATATAGTATACTTTTCACTTCTGACTTTGTTCTGTTCGTTTGAAAGCGGCAACATGAAAAGATTATATCCACTCGTCTCTCACAAAACAATTCTATTTATTGTTGCACTCTTAATGTTGACGACGATGATGTTGGACAAGAACGATGGAAATTAACTCGACAATTCATTAAATATTTAGCGCAGGTAGAACTGTATACAGGCTGTCCGTATCTGGAGGACACGATTTGGCCGTTTTCACAAAACTAACAGAGCGACTCGAATAATATTTTATAGTTAACTCACAACTTTGAGAGAGTGATCAACAAATTGAATTTCGTTAATAACTATAATTCTACAATTTTGTCAATCAAAACAGGTAGTAGACCCGCTTGTTTATGGTCAACATCTGGTACAAAGCGGACAGTCAAGTAATTGAGATGCAGGCTCTAAAATAAACAGAAATTTTTAAGCTACCAGGTGGTCATTGTTGGCAAAATGTCATCACTCTCTTAAAATCGACTATAAGGATTTATAGAGTTGTCCCCAGAGAACATTTTTGCAAAATTTGAACCTCATAACTCATTTGGAGGTCGGACAAAAATGAGCTAAAATGCGAAACACTTCCACCTGTTCCAAACTAAAATTGAGAAAAACGAAACAAAATAAAATTGGGATGATCTGCGAATCATTTCAATACATTTTGTGTGTGTTGCAAGTTTTTAAAAATTGCGATAAAACAGAGCTTTTTTGACCGACTTTCTAATGAGCAGCATTGCTAAAATGTTCTCCAGAGATTACCCTACAAAACTTTGAAGTATTCTGCGAATCGCTCTATTAGTTTGGTGGAAATGGCCAAATTGTCTACTCCCAGGTGGGACACCCTGTATAATGTCGACGACAATATAATTGTTGATAAAGCTCGCACACTTTATACAGCATTATATGAGAGGATAATTAATAATCTTCTCTACTGTTCAAAGATGAATAAAGAAACTTCCATCAGATCTAATATTTGTCAAGGATTGCAACTGTGAACTTTACCTTGTCAGTAAGTTAAGTATTCTGCAAAGAAGCTTATAATCTAACGAAGAAGACTTGAAAGCACAAACAAGACTAAACAAATCTACCAGTAATCGAAACCGTGTTCTTTAATGATGATACACATCCAATTTATTATCATTTGGTAGAGTAAAATTTTAGTTTATTTCTAAATCGAAAAGATGACCAGCTACTTTAATTTGTTAGTCGGCACTTGAAATTTATCGAGCAACATTTTCACGGCTCAGGATACAATTTTACAGAATATCTAAATGTAAGAGCAGGCTTTCTAACGAGAACACACATAAAAGTTAGCGTACAAAAGACGGATAACGTTATTAATGTTTTACCGTTGGATTTTGTCACCGATTCAAGAAAAGAAACAAGACGATAACGTAAGGGAGATTCACAAGAGGAGATGTTTCAGAAAGCCTATTAGAGACAGGTATAGTAGAATATTAGATTTGATTCGGAAATAGGAAGAGAGTGCGGAAGCGGATACATTGGAATATGCAACCAAAGTATATAACAAAATATAATCAACTTATCTTTATGTTGTCGGTAAATATGAAAAGATAAAAGCATCGATTTTTTTTTTGTTCGTGTTGATTTGATACAAAACATCATAGGTGAGAGAATCGACGAAATTTCATAGAACTATAAAATAAGTTTTAATGGATTTTTGTAAACGTATATACGTAGGTATATACATTAATATTCTAAACATAGTTTGATAAAGTAACGTGATATTAAATAATGGGATGAGTTAAACTCTTGGTTAACTATTATAATCCATTACTAAG
>JAZBGW010001581.1:0-14803 GCA_037464815.1 Mylabris variabilis
AGATTCAATGAATTGTTGTCCAGTTGGTGATTGAAAGGGGCGTTTAATTAACGATAGTTGTGTTGTATTTTCTATTAGATTGTGCCTAGAATGTCGACTATACATATATACACCAACATCCTATACATAATTCTAAACCAAAGCGACAAAGATGGTGTAACGAAGCTGAACAAAGCACGGTATAATCTTGAATCTGAATCGTTAATCAAAACCCGGACTCGAGTTAGTCGAGAGGTTTCTAGGATGGTGTGTCCGCGCCACCGGACCAGCATGGCCGCCTCTACCCTCCGGACCCGTAATTTATTATTCACAAGTTCCTGGATAGAATTCCATTATAAATGGCTAATAATCGCATAGTACTCACCCTATATACATACGCACGATATAGTCTCCTACTCTATCCATCGCCACCATCTTCACTAACCAATTCAATTTAATGGAGATTGCGTGAAATTTTTTGACGATTTATGAGATTTTCTAAAATGGAAGTTGAACAGTTATCGTCGAGTTTCTATGGATATTCCCAACCCTTTATATCCTCTACTTTGTAATTTTAGCACAACACCCCTGCAGCGGTGGTAGTGGTGGTGGTGGTGGTAGTGGCGGCCGTTCTGGACGGACCCTCGTTCTGAATAATTACCAAGCACCGTGACCTCTAGAGACTGCTAAGGGATGATGTCTATACTATTCGGTTACACGTGCTATACAATACACACTGTTGGCTCCTTTTTCTTCTCCTTATAAATTTAATTAACAACTCGGCAAATGATCGTTAACAAATTGATCAATTCAAGTCTATTTCTTGTTAATTTGTTTTACCTAAAATTTGGCAACAACAATTTCCCCATCATATTTACAATAACTGTAGTGGAATATAGAAGAGGAATAAGGAAATGGAAATGCGTGAATATACATTTCCCGGGCGTGGTCTATTTCAAACTTAAATTTAATTTCCAATTGAAAATTTTCGGGAAATGACATCGGCCCTATACGAAATATTTTGACGGTTCAGTGCGGTAAAACGTTTTGCGTATATTCACTTTTCCGTACATAACGCATACACGTCCATACTCACGTCCTCTTGGGTATCAATTATCCATAATAATGACGGTGCGAATATTCAGATACATTCACCAAGGGTGGATTCCACGATGGCAACCATCCCTAAGGCATAAAGGATGACATCGCTGTACATACATTGAGGGGTCAAGGGGGTGTTTATAGTTGTGATAACTTGGTGTGAGGGTGTAAAATCAACTGATAAAACAACAAGCGATTAGAATAAACTAACATAAATTTGATAATATGAATGAATAAAGAATTATAAATCCTGTAGTTGTCTCGCTATAGTGTCGGTTGAACACCACTTTGCCGCTCCTTTGGTGGCGTGGCAAGATTTCCTAACGCTGTCCGCAGATGTAAATTAGTGCTCAAGCCGGCCGAATTAATTGCAATCGGAGATCAAGCTAGCCGTGGGTTGACAGTCGCACCTCCTCCTCTTTCACTTTACAACCACCATCGCCGAACCACCCTCACAAACTTCTCTCCGTATCCACTCTTACCACCATCCCTGTCTCCCGTTCTTATTCTGTCTCTATTTCACCCTTCTTGTTATACACGACAATCTCAACCCTATATGGCCGTATTTTAAAGACATCGACTTTAAATATAAACAATATCGACACGTTATCACTCGCTTTTTCTTGTAAATAAGACGTCGATTTTGTGTTGAAATGGATAGAAATGAAAAGCGAATCATTTCAAATTTCATCCATAAAAATGGTAAATTAATAAATAGTAAAATAAGAATGTTTTGAAGGGTTTAACTTTGATAATCATTGAATTAAATTTAATCGGTAATGTTTCCTTAGAATGTGGTCACTGCAATCAGGACTGTTCTGCTAATGACTTTGGGCGAGGGTCGGTCTACTTACTTTCCCTACACACAGCCTGAGGTCTTTCGTTAAAATGGTTACTTACCAAAGCTCTGACACTAGTCCGGACTACTATTAACAATGTGCGGAAACACAAAGCAACAACGCCTTGGACTTTTATACAGGGTGCTTTTTTTAAGTGATTGATTCTTAGGGAACTTCTATTAGTTGAGGAGCGATTCGAGTAATATTTCAAGGATTTGTAGAGGAGAAACTGGAGACCATTTTAGCACAATTAGAACTCGCATTTTTTAAATCGAGCAAAGCACGCAAAACGACTAAGAATGACTCGTAGACCCCACTAACATTTTTTTCGTATTTCTTTATTGCATTCTAGAGAAAATGCAAAACACGAAAAAACTCACTATTGGGGGAGTCTATGACTCATTCTTAGTCGTTTTGTGTGCTTTACTCGCTTCTAACAATTGCGGTATTGTCAGAAACAAGCGTATTCTGACCAACTTCGAAGTTTTAATATCGCTAAATTGTTCTCCAGGGATGCCCCTTGAACTAATTGGAGTTCCATAAAAATTGACCACTTTTTAAAAAAATCTTTTACGTTTTTGGCCCTGTAGACCATTTTAGCAAAAGTAGAACCTCGCATTTTTTTAAAACGAGCAAAGCACGCAAAACGACTAGGAATGACTTGTAGACCCTTCAAACAGTGATTTTTTCGTTTCTTTCATTGCATTCTAGAGAAGATGCGAAACATGAAAAAATCACTATTGGGAGAGTCTGCGAGCCATTTTGCGGGCTTTACTCGCTTCTAACAATTGCGGTATTGTCAGAAACGGGCCTTTTTTTGACCAACTTTAAGGTTTTAATGTTTCTAAATTATTCTCTAAGGATACCCCGAACAAATCCTTGAACTAACTGGAGCTTCATAAGAATTGACCACTTTTAAAAAAAAATCCTTTATATTTTTGGCCCTGTAGACCATTTTAGCAAAATTGGAACCTCGCATTTTTTTAAATTGAGCAAAGCACGCAAGACGACTAAGAATGACTCGTAGACCCTTCCAACAGTGATTTGTTTCGTTTCTTTCATTACATTCTAGAGAAGATACGAAACACGAAAAAATCACTATTGGGAGAGTCTGCGAGTCATTCTTAGTCGTCTTGCGTGCTTTACTCGTTTCTAACAAATTGCGTCATTGTCAGAAAAGAGCGTTTTCTGACCAACTTCGAGGTTCTAATTTTGCTAAATTGTTCTCCAGGGATGCCCCAAACAAATTCTTGAACTAGTTGGAGTTTCATAAGAAATGACCACTTTTTAAAAAAAATCCTTTATATTTTTGGCCTTGTAGACCATTTTAGCAAAATTAGAACCACGCATTTTGTTGAAACGACAAAAGCACGCAAAACGACTAAGAATGACTCGTAGACCCCACTAACATTTTTTTCGTATTTCTTTATTGCATTCTAGAGAAAATGCAAAACACGAAAAAGTCACTATTGGGGGAGTCTATGACTCGTTCTTAGTCGTTTTGTCTGCTTTACTCGTTTCTAACAATTGCGGCATTGTCAGAAACAAGCGTATTCTGACCAACTTCGAGGTTCCAATATTGCTAAATTGTTCTCCAGGGATGCCCCTTGAGCTAATTGGAGTTTCATAAAAATTGACCACTTTTTAAAAAGAATCCTTTATATTTCTGGTCCTGTAGACCATTTTAGCAAAAGTAGAACCTCGCATTTTTTTAAAACGAGCAAACCACGCAAAACCACTAAGAATGACTCGTAGATCCCCCTAACATTTTTTTCGTCTTTCTTCACTATTGGGGGAGTCTATGAGTGATTCTTAGTCGTTTTGCGCGCATTATTCGCTTCTAACAAATTGCGGCATTGTCAGAAACGAGTATTTTTTGATCAGCTTCGAGGTTCTAATATTGCTAAATGGTTCTCCAGGGATGCCCCGAATAAATCCTTGAACTAGCTGGAGCTTCATAAGAATTGACCACTTTTTTAAAAAAAATTCTTTATATTTTTGGCTCTGTAAACCATTTTATCAAAATTAAGATCTCGCATTTTTTAAATTGAGCAAAGCACGCAAAACGACTACGAATGACTCGTAGACCCTTCAAACAGTGATTTTTTCGTTTCTTTCATTGTATTCTAGAGAAGATGCGAAACATGAAAAAATCACTATTGGGAGAATCTACGAGCCATTTTTAGTCGTTTTGCGGGCTTTACTCGTTTCTAACAATTGCGACATTCTCAGGAACGAGCGTTTTTTGACCAACTTTAAGGTTCTAACGTTTCTAAATTGTTCTCCAAGGATGCCCCAAACAAATCCTTGAACTAACTAGAGCTTCATAAGAATTGAGCACTTTTTTAAAAAAATCCTTTATATTTTTGGCCCTGTAAACCATTTTAGCAAAATTGGAACCTCGCATTTTTTTTAAATTGAGCAAAGCACGCAAAACGACTAAGAATGACTCGTAGACCATTCCAACAGTGATTTGTTTCGTTTCTTTCATTGCATTCTAGAGAAGATACAAAACATGAAAAAATCACTATTGGAAGAGTCTGCGAGTCATTTTTGGTCGTTTTGCGGGCTTTACTCGTTTCTAACAATTGCGGCTTTCTCAGAAACGAGCGTTTTTTGACCAACTTTGAGGTTCTAATGTTGCTAAATTGTTCTCCAGGGATGCCCCGAACAAATCCTTGAACTAACTAGAGCTTCATAAGAATTGACCACTTTTTAAAAAAAAATCCTTTATATTTTTGGCTCTGTAAACCATTTTATCAAAATTAAGATCTCGCATTTTTTAAATTGAGCAAAGCACGCAAAACGACTACGAATGACTCGTAGACCCTTCCAACGGTGATTTTTTTCGTTTCTCTCATTGCATTCTAGAGAATATACAAAACAGGAAAAAATCACTATTGGGAGAGTCTGCGAGTCATTTTTAGTAGTTTTTGGGCTTTGCTCGTTTTTAAAAATTGTGACATTCTCAGGAACGAGCGTTTTTTGACCAACTTTGAGGTTCTAACGTTTCTAAATTGTTCTCCAAGGATGCCCCGAACAAATCCTTGAACTAATTGTAGTTTCATAAGAATTGAGCACTTTTTTAAAAAAATCCTTTATATTTTTGGCCCTGTAAACCATTTTAGCAAAATTAGAACCTCGTATTTTTTTAAAACGAGCAAATCACGCAAAACGACTAGGAATGAGTAGTAGACCCTTCAAACAGTGATTTTTTCGTTTCTTTCATTGCATTCTAGAGAAAATACGAAACACGAAAAAATCACTATTGGGAGAGTCTGCGAGTCATTCTTAGTCGTTTTGCGTGCTTTACTCGTTTCTAACAATTGCGGCTTTTTCATAAACGAGCGTTTTTCGACCAACTTTGAGGTTCTAATATTGCTAAACTGTTCTCCAGGGATGCGCCGAACAAATCCTTGAACTAACTGGAGTTTCATAAGAATGACCACTTTTTTTTAAAAAAAAAAATCCCATATATTTTTGGCCCTGTAGACCATTTTAGCAAAATTGGAACCTCACATTTTTAGATTGAGCAAAGCACGCAAAACGACTCAGAATGACTCGTAGACCCTTCCAACAGTGATTTTTTTCGTTTCTTTCATTACATTCTAGAGAAGATACAAAACAGGAAAAAATCACTATTGGGAGAGTCTGCGAGTCATTTTGCGGGCTTTACTCGCTTCTAACAATTGCGGTATTGTCAGAAACGAGCGTTTCTTGACCAACTTCGAGGTTCTAATTTTGCTAAATTGTTCTCCAGGGACGCCCCGAAGAAATCCCTGAACTAATAGGAGTTCCACAAGAAATGACCAACTTTAAAAAAGGATCTTCTATATTTTTAATTTCAAAATAGAGAGAAAGTTGACCGTTACAATCTTTTATACAGCCGAGTGAGCGGAATATGTGACGACTCTTGAGCAAGAAATACCCCTTCTTTTAGTTGTGTAAACCAAGCTTTCTCCATCATAAAGGGAAGAAGGTGTAGCGATGGGAACGGATAGGGGTAAAATAAATTTTTAAACTTCGAAATTACAGTAACAATTACTTTCTAATAATAACAAAAGGCAATTACCTGTTCTGTCACACCCCTAATCCCACCTACAATTTTTGCTTGGATATTTTTTTTTCCAAATTCTGACCTGTTAGATATCTGCCGTATTGTAAGAACCTCCCTCGTTAGCCTGACTTACACAGCCTCACAACAATCGTCACATATTCAACCGACTCGGTTGTACATTGACGGCCAAAAAAAGAGAGCGGCAATGTAACATATTTTCCTTCGTGTGAGTCAGGCTGTTTCCTCGTGAAGCTGAGTAGGCAGAAAGTGTCAGAAAGAAAAATCGTTGTTTGTTCAGGTAAATACTCAAAATGATATCGGTAACCCCATCCCCATCTTCTAATTTAACATCTTCTCAAATTTTTGCCTGTTAAGATTCTGGTACAGTCAGTTGCAGAATTTTTTTAACGACTTTTGTTTTATATAGATTGAACCGTTCTTCTACCATTGTTCGTACTGGGGATGAATCGAACTTGCCTTATTGCTTTACCTGTTTGGGCGAATAGTATCTGTTGTTATTGAGGCATAAATAAATAAAGGGTGGAAAATTACTTGACAGTTTTGGGTGGTGTGGTGTGGTGTTTTTCTTTATTCAGGTACATTAATGAGTCGTCTCATCCTTTCTCTTGATACCCAACAATTTCCTTCAAGCAAAAGTCTGGTTTATACCAACAATCCTCACCGTTAAGATTTATATGCAACTGACTGTACAGTGTAATGAGCGCCCTCATAAGCCTGTTTTACCCAGCCACACAAGACGTGGTCTCTTTTTTTGATCGCCAGTGTATATTGGCGATCAAAAAAGAAAGAGAAAATGGGCCGAGTCTTGAGCGAGAATATCACATATTTTCGTCAGTGTAAGTCAGATTGTTTCTCTCGTGAGGGTAAGAAGATGGGTACCCAAAATGGCATCAGTAAAACCACCTTCATTTTCCGATTGAATATCTTTCTTCCCAAATTCTGATCGTTAAGATTCCGTTATATTGTAACGACCGCCCTCATAAGCCTGTTTTACACAGTCGCACAAGAGGTGGTCTCTTTTTTTTGATCGCCACTGTACATTCGTATTACACCTAAATATATTAATTTTCTTTATATTAGATACGGAAAGGTAAATGTTGAAATTGCCAACATTTGAACAATTAACAATTAACTAAATGAATAACATAGCCCAGTTGTATTAATAGTAGAATAACTGAAAGCTATAATATGTACACACATATAGACCTTACGGCCCCTGTACGCCATTGGTCAACAGCCCTATGGATTATTCCATCTTTTGTTTCACATCCCCTTGAGTGGTAGTTATGTCTGATGTGAAAGTGGTGGTGAGTGTTGTTGCGGGGTGGTAAAACAGTCGATGATTCTACCAATCTCTCTCTCTCTCGTTCTGTTTATCTATTGTTTGTAGACTAATGACAAGGAGAACAATTTTAGTTCAGTATAGTTGTGGCGACAGTTAAGGGGTCCAGCTATGGCCGCTGCTTGTAATGACACTTGGACAGACTACTCAACCCCTTTTAAGGGTTATATGAGTTGATAACCACCCACCCCTAGAATGTCTACCTTACTTCTATTGTATTCTCAATTCTCAACTGGAAAATGTACATGTAATCTAAGCATTTCGCTATAAACGGTCCGTATTTTTTGCACCAACATTACAAACATTCATTTTATAACCGGAAACAAGTATTCGCGTAATGTAATTTGTGTTTTAAAATAATCCGGTTTTTCCTACGAAATTCTATCTGTGATAAACGAAACAATAAAGGTATGCCAGTCGTGAGCCGGATATTTTCCAAAAGTTATCCCAATAATTTAATAACTAGAAGGAATGCGTGTATATTTTCTATATTTTAATATTGTATCTTGTCTACGGTATTTAAGTAACAAACGTTCAAACAAATCGTCAATATTGTTTTATATATAAAAAATTTAATCAACAATAGCGATGATTTGATTGTACGATTGCTTTGATATGCAGATATGAAGAGGATGAGGGATTCGTTTCCCGGCAACATGCCCTTTTGTGACGTCACCCAGGTAACAGAGAGTACGGACCAGTACACCTATATATGATCGTCGTTGTTGTCATTCAACATATTTTTATTAAAAATATCTTATTACAGGGCTGTACTGTAGGACTGTACAATGTAGATTGAATTGAACCCCCTTCAACCAACGAATCGATGCAAAACTTCTACCTGGACTCGGTTGAAATAATTAAAAATTCATCCCTTTCACTTGGAGACGAGGCCCTATTTGGAATTAGATACGGCTGTAATCAATTCGCTTTAGGTCCCTTTTCAGGTAGCAAGGCCGGATCCTTTAAAGGGTCCAAATCGTTAGGACCCCCACAATTTATTCAAATTTTATTATTAAATAAAATCGACAACGGGGCGAATTTCTGTAATTTTGCAAATTTTTTTAATTAAATTTCCACAATTTTCTATTTTTAAATAATAATAATAATAAAAACACGATTCGTTATGATTAATATCTGGTAATGTGTTGACAGTTTACTACCATTAGGGTTTTTGTGGCGTGCTCACTCCCTTGTATAACAATGACCTTTGCCCTAGGTGATGGTCAGGCCACCCGGCGTCCAGTTCCAGGACCGGTTCCATAATTTACCAACATATATAATCTCATATCTACAACCGTTGTCAACATTGAAATAATTGAAGCGAAATAGCGACTGTTCAAAAACTGAATCGTTAACTATAGAAAGCGCAGTAGGGTGGATTGTTGCCGAATATTCTCTACTTCTTCTTCTACTTCTGTTGGCGACATTATTGTTTGCAGTCGAACGGTCACATCTAAATAGAATTTGATTTGATCAAAGTAGAATACAGGTTTTCAAGTGGCAAAGACGGTTTTAGTGACAAGCTATAGTAGTAGAAGACGAAGAAGAAGAAGAGCTGAGCTGAGCCGCGTCGCGCATCAAACGAAATATTTATTTCTAAAGCTTATTGCAAAGTGGAATATTTCCAACATCAACCACTTTGTACAACAACAACCCATCTCATTATTTGTGAGATGAATCGAGGGTTGAAAGGTTAAATGTTGTCGTGTGACCGTATCATCATCCACTATTCAATATTTGTATAGAAGTGGTCAGAGAGGGATGCTGTTTGATCACCTGATCTTGTCGGGCGAGATATCAACATTTAACCCCAAATTAACCCCGACCTGTCTCCCATTTTTTTTTTATATTAATTCTATTCAATATTTTTACAGGTACTGAAGATAAAACAAACAAGATGAATTAACGATCGAGGAAACTTGGCGACTTCGCTCTCTCTACTTTAAGGAAAAGCTGGAGTCCCGTCTATACTCGAAATCCTAAAAAGTGACTTTTTTTAATAATCGATTTCTCGCTTGTTCTCTGAGAAATTCAAATGCTGTAACCAGAGTAGAATTTTACGAAGGAGTTTTTCGTTTTGGAAAATTTTCACTAAATTCTAAAGTGCAAAGGAAAATGTCGGAGCAGTTTCTACAATCTTAAAGATAAAAAGCAGCTTGTTTGAAAGCTTATTTATGGGCGGAGGGCATATGGTTTCCGAAAAATCCAAAAGAGTTAGAAAATTTTCTTTAATTTTTTTTCATTAAACTTTTTGATTTTCGAAAATTGGATTTTTCGGGCACAATCTGCCATCTGTCCAGAAATAAGCTTTCAAACAAGCTGCTGTAAGATTTTTTATCTTTAAAATTGTAGAAACTGCGTGATTTTCAAAACGTTAAGATGCTCCGACATTTTTCTCTGCACTTTTCAATTTAGTTAAAAATGTCCGAAAATGAAAAACTTTTTGGGATGCATCATGAAACGTAAAATTCGACACTGGTTACAGTGTTTGAATATCTCAGTAAGCAAATGAGAAATCGATGATTAAAAGAAATAATAACAAAAAATTGTTACTTTTCGCACATCGAATACAGGCCGAACTCCAGCTTCCCCTTAAAGGTATATCGGAGCCCTAAGTCGACTCGGCGTGCGAAAATAGTCACTTTTCAAACATCGATTACTCGCTTGATTTTTAAAATATTTTCAAGAATTTTGGAAAAATGTGATAAAATTCTGAATGGTTGAGAAAACTCTTGGACCCTTTTTTTTCGTACATTTTCCTTTATAACTAGCTAAAACTTAGCAAATATTATAGAGTTTCAATATTTATCAATAGATTTAGATATATAGCAAATTGGGAGAGCTTTCCAAATCTTTAAGAATTTTCCCCGTTATGTTTGTTAGTTTTCCGATAACTGAAGAAAATTTAAAACAAATCCAACGATGCATGATTTTCAAAATAGAAAATCATACTTTCGGATTTAGAAAGGCAACATAAAATCCAAAGAAAATTTTGAACTCCTTTTTCATCTATTATTTACGCGATCTCCTAAAAAGTGACATTTTTTTTTAATAATCGAGTTGTAGCTTGTTTTCCGAGCTATTCAAATGCTGTAACCAGCGTTGAATTTTATGTTTTATTTCGCATCCGAAGAAGTTTTCATTTTGGAAAATTTTCACTAAATTGAAGATTGCAGACGAAAATCACGCAGTTTCTGTAATTTTAAACATAAAAAATTGTACAGCAGCTTATTTGAAAGCTTATTCATGGGCGAATAGTAGATGGTTTCCAAAAATTTTTGGAGAATCGAAAAAGTTGTAAAATTTTTTTTTAATTTTTTTCAATAACTTTTTGATTTTCCACAGTTGGATTTTTCGGAAATCATCTGCCCTCTCGTCATAAATAATCTTTCAAACAAGCTGCTGTACAATTTTTTCTCTTTAAAATAGTAGAAACTGCGTGATTTACAAAAATTTAACATGCTCCGACATTTTTCTCTGCACTTTTCAATTTAGTGAAAATCTCTTCGGATGCACAATGAAACGTAAAATATCTCAGAAAACAAGTGAGAAATCGATGATTAAAGAAAAGTTGTCATTTTTTGCACATCGAAAGAGGCCGGACTCCATCTTCCCCTTAAGGGTATATCGGAGCCGTATGTCGACTCGGCGTGCGAAAATAGTCAATTTTCAAACATCGATTACTGGCTTGATTTTAAAGATATTGTCAAGAATTGACGTGCATTGAATAGAGCATTTCTCTAAAACTCTAAAGCTTTCTATTTTGGAAAAATGTGATAAAATGGTAAAGAAAACTCTTGGAACCTGTTTTTTCCGTACATTTTCTTTTATAACTGGCTAAAACTTAGCCAATATTATCGAGTTTCAATATTTATCAAGTGATTTAGATAGGAAATTGGGAGAGCTTTCCAAGACTTTAAGAATTTCCCCCGATATGTTTGTTAGTTTTCCGATAACTGAAGAAAATTTGAAAAAAAATTCAACTATGCATAATTTTTAAAATAGAAAATCATACTCTCGGATTTAGAAAGGTATCGTAAAATCTAAAAGCATGAAGCTCGCTTAAAATTCAATTTTGAAAGTTAAGGGAACCCACCTTTTCACCTCTTATTTAGAACTAATAAGATTAATTAATTTGCCTCTGGATTGATATGAAACTATGGGAAATTTTAGCTACTTCACGATCATATCATTACGAGTGGAAAATCTTTTGAAAATCTGCCTGGAAATTCGATTTTCAATAGACCATGTTTTTGTTGTTATTGTGATTGTGATTTAGTGTGCAGTGCAAACCAGATAGATCTGATACACAGCGCGTAACAACACAAACAGCATCTATTGAAAATCGAATTTCTAGATAGATTTTCAAAATATTTTCCAGTTGTAATGATATGGTCATGAATTAGATGAAATTCCCGAAATTTTCATATCAATCAAAAACCAAAATAATTAATCTTAATAGTTTTAAATAATCGGTGAAATTTCCTGTGAAATTCACTTAATTTTCAAAATTCGATTTTAAGCGAGCTTCATGCTCTCATATCTTACATCAGCTGCCTAAAAACGAGAGTATGATTTTCTATTTTGAAAATTATGCATGGCATCACTTTTTTAAATGTTCTTCAACTGTCGGAAAACTAACAAATATATCGGAAAAATTCTTAAATAATAGGTGGAAAAAGAGGTTCAAATTTTTCCTGAAACTCACTCAATTTTTCGAAATTCGATTTTAAGCGAGTGTCAATTTTTCGGCTTTCACATTACCTTTCTAAATGCGAGAGTATGATTTTCTATTTCAAAAATTATGCATGGCATCGTCTTTGGAATTTTTTTTAAATTTTCTTCAGTTATCAGAAAACTAACAAACATATCGGGAAAATTCTTAAAGATTTGGAAAGGTCTTTCAATTAGCTATCTAAATTCGCTGATAATTATTGAAAATCAATAATATTGGCTAAGTTTTAACCAGTTATTAAGGAAAATATACGAAAAAAACAGGGTCAAAGAGTTTTCACTGCTATTCAAAATTTTATCACATTTTTAGAAAATAGAAATCTTAAGATGCTCTATTGAACGCACGTCAATTTTTGACATTATCCTAAACAACAAGCGAGTAATCGCTGTTTGAAAATCGACTATTTTCGCACGCCGAGTCGTTATACGACTCCGATATACCCTTAAATTTAAAAGAAAATACTCGCCGTTGTGGAGACATTGCAGTTTTAATTTAGCAACCGAAGGCTGATGTTCCCTGTTTTCCTTCTCTCCAACATACACAAGCACAGGATAAAGAAATCAATAAAATTAAAAAAAAAATTGTAATTTAAGTGAAATTTGTGCGGTCGTAAGTCGCACGTTATTTTTTATTTTATTGATTTATTTGTTAATATAGAGTGACCGATGGCCAGTGATTAGATTATCAACATGATTACCACCAATGAGAAACGTTGAATTACTGAAAGACACTCCTATTTCTCTCTATCTGTAACCGAGTACGTTGTTGTTGGTAGTCGTAGTGGGGTAACTGTACTGAAATAGGGGAAGAGTGACCCTTGTCCTTTGATGCGTGAAAGGGTAATGTTATTTAGTAAGAGGGTGAGGAGTGTTAGTTTTAATTGGGTTTCATTCTCAAATATATAACGAAAATGTCGGCATTGTTATTATTTTTTCATTTATTTAAGAGATATTGGAGAGTTATTGTGAATATGTGAGTAATTTTGTTCTGTTTCTTTTACGTTTCATTTCAGTTTTAATAAATAATTTTTTATTTTTGTACTTTTATTTCAACCACCCTTCTGTTGGTTTTATTTATTTTAACATGAATTTTTATTTAAACTTCATTTCTGACCATATTTTTAGTATAATTACAGTTCTAAGTTTGATTTGTTGTCGTTGAACAATAGGCCGAAAATAAGACACCATACATGTTCTTAATCAGTCATTCACAGTCTGTATGTCAGGCACTGTGTATGTAATGGGGGGTAGTGAAGCGGTAAAGCTTGATAGGTAAACAAAGCTAGGAACAATCAAACAAGAGCTGCAAATTCATCTCGCAGTCATCAGACATAATAGTTAGGTGTTTTTACTTGCCTGGCCAAGACAGGTTTAGATTGAGTAGAATCTACCACCCTCTCTATTTTCACATCTCCATACCGCCCACCCCTTGGATCGTTTTATACTCAAATGACAACAACAACAACAACAACAACAACAACAAGAATGGAAATTTCACCCTTCACTCCCATTGTTTCAAAACTGAATTCAAGAAAAATAAATATCGAAACGACTGTCGATTCAGTCTGTTAGTCTTATCGAATTCTAGAATACAATAAAATATTAACTTTTATATTCTAATCAATAGAACAACAAATAAAGTCCTGATATAGAGCGTTTCATCTTCTTGATGGATTAATCCCGGTTCTAATGAGTGTAAGAGCGATAAGTTTCTCTCATATGAATGCTTCCAAGTCAGCAACAACAACAGCGGCGGTAGCGGTAGCAGTCATAGTCATAGTCATATAGTCATAGTCATAGTAGTAGCAGCAAATCGCTAATTAGATGAATGGTTCACAATGCGTTTAACCTACTTGACTGGCATATCGTGTGGTTTGTTCTATTAACCACTTGCACTTATTTCATCTTAAGATTGAGCTTCTCTGTCTCTCCTATTGCCACCAGTTTTACCAACTGAAAGAAAACGATGATGATGATGATGATGATGATGATGACTATACTGTATTATAGTATAACTATACATATAAACGATTTGCTTACACTTCTAGTATTAAGATTAATGAGTTTGATTTTCGGATGGATAGACGGTAGTGGAGAATGGTGGATAGGGGGTGGGTTGCAAAGGGTCGCGAAAATATCGCCTAATGGCGTTTCCACCTTTCTCAGATTTTCATTAATTTAGTAGCTGCAGCAGGTATATATGTACCTACACTTGTGGTTTTCTAATAAAATTGAAAATGTGGAAAATTAGATAATTTCTAAATTCGATACTACAACGGCTTAACTACACCCCCGATAGCGCTCGCAAGACGGACGGGGTGTTGATACAGGGAGCCTTGTGGAAAGAAGGTAAGAGTATCAAATATTATGTCCAAAATTTTTTCGAAGCATACGAGTTTTACGCGGTAGCCTGACAAGTTCGCCTCCGGGCTGAAATCTGAAATAACGCCCATAATTTTGGTTATAGAAGTAGAAACAGTGGCGGACTGGCAAACTTTTTCGGTCCGGACAATTGCTATAAAAATCAGCCTTCAGTAAAATAGTAATAATCATTTTTAGTATTAGTCCCTTTTTAATTATTATGGAGGCAAATATTTTATCTTTAATTTAATTAAAATAAATTAAATAATACATATCCCTTATATCCAGGGCCGTCACTATATCTTGTGGAGTCCCGTCCATAGTAACGTAGAGGTACCTCCTCTCTCACATGAAAGATACTTGGGA
>JAZBGW010001582.1:0-14789 GCA_037464815.1 Mylabris variabilis
GTTTCTTGTCATATATATTTCGCCTCTTCCTTCCTTGAAGAGGGACTCTAAGTAAATATATATGCAATCACTTTTAAGGATTGTAACGAGCTTTTGAAGGTCTAAGGTTAGCAAATGCCGCCGGTGAAAAAATATACAGGGCATTTCACGTAAATATGGCGAATTTCAATAATCTCGCTATAACTTTCCTTTATTGATACAATAAAAAGATTTTTATCAGTACATGAACCGGAACATCTAAGCTATCCAATGAAGGTGAAAGAGCCTTTCTACATTTTTTGTAAATAGGAGAAATTGGCGTCAATATTTGGATTAAAAATTGCCACTTCTAAAAATTCATGGTCAACTTCAACTAAATATAAAAATAATACTTTTATTTTTAAAAAATTTTGCGAAAATAATTCAGATTGTGAATATTGAGAGACTTCAAAAAATACGGGCCAAAGATTGGTACGAACAAAAGATTATTGCACTTCGTTATTAATATGGGTACTCCCTTCAAATTTTTATTGCACCTTTTAACCTTATGACTGAGACAATTCCGTATAGAAAACCTGGTATTAGGGACTCTACAGCAATGATTTTTCTCAATATTGACAAAAGGAAATCAATTTTCTAATTTTTATATTGACTTTGAGCTTTTAAAAGTAGCAATTTTTCATTCATTATTAAGTAATTTCTCAAAATTGTAAAAGGGCGTTTTCGCCCTTGATAGATAGTCAAGGCGTTTCCCTTCACATTCTTATAACAATTATTGTATTCCATAAATAAATGAAAGAGTTACAGGGAGATTAGAGTTATTGGCTATATTTAGATGAAAAGCTCTGTATATGTGCACGTGTAGGCTTGAATTTAGTTTTGTTAGAAAAACTGAATTAGATAGTTTGTCATATTCGAGAAATGGGATGAGTTATCCTTAAAATTTCAATAATAAAGTCGTAAATAACCGCTGAGACAACAAAAAAAATTGTTGATAAGTTTAATAATAGGTTGAAATTTACAATTTTATTATCATTTTTATTACTATTAAAGCTGCTTTTATATAGAAAAAGATTCAGTTCAATATTCTGAATGAACAGGAAAGCAATACGTGATGTTGAGATTTAATTTCAGAGCTTTACTTCTCCCAACGATATTTATACCGGTTGGCAATGGAAACAGGCTACAAACTGTGATTTGGTTAACTGTCAATACACTTTTTTCAAATTCATTTTTGGAAGTGTTGATAATAGTTAAGCAGCTTCCGGTTTGACCGGAACTGGACCTTTTTTCTTATTTTAAATAGCGATCATCAGAGCTGACTAGTTCGGACAATCTTCTGCCATTTTTAAGCATTTTCTCATTTTAAACCCGTACTTATTACACATCTGTGAAAAGCAAGAAATATATAGGTCGTTGTTTAAAATAAGAACTGTAGGTCAACTTCCAGTCAAACCAGAAGTGCTTTAACTATTATCAACGCTTCAAAATCTGCACAACTATATCATTATACAATTCTGTGTAAAAATAAATGTACTGACAATTAACAGAGTTATAGTACGAGGAGACTAACGAAAGTTCTGCGAAAAAGGATTAACCTGGGATTTGCTTGAGCGTAGGTGCTATACAGGATGTTTCAAAACATATGTCGGTAAAAAACCTGGGATTTTTAAGAAAAAAAGTTCCCTATAGCATAGGTCTGCAAAAGCACCGTTTTTGAGATATAGGATGCCAAGAATTTTTTGTTTAACTTTTTTGACAATATCTCAGGAACCGTTTGAGTTACACTACGCAGCTTTTGTCCACGTTATACCATTAATTTTGGTTACTTTATGAGTGCTAATTCAATCTCTTCTTCTTAAAATGAGTCAAGGAATCATACCCTTCATTTTCAGATACATGCTTTGAAATATCCAAAGCGAGTCTGCTTTGTAAAATGTAGTTTTTCTCTTCAATAGGTCAGGTTAGAGCTTTGACCAAGGGTACCTTTTTATGTAGAAAAGATTGACATTTTAAATTGTGCTTCCGAAATTCCAATTTTCTCAGTGCCGTAGAAATTAGGGCCATAAAAACTTCGCAGAGCTCTAAAATCTCCGTCACGGGCATATTGAAATAAATTGAATTAGAACTCATAAAGTAACAAAAATCAATGGTATGACGGGAATAAGAGCTGAGTACTGTATCTCAAACGATTCGTTAGATATTGTCAAAAAACTAAAAAAAAATCCTTGACTCGAAAATGATGCCTTTTCGGACTATGTTTTTGGGAACTTTTTGTTCTCAGAAACAGTCAAAGTATCAAAGGTCTCATTTTCCGACACATGTTTTGAAATAGCCTGTATATAGGCCTGTATGAAGGCCGTCCTAAAACATCGACTGATGACACAAATGTTGCCGCGGTAAGAAAACTTCTGGACGAAGACTCAAGGATGACCCAGGAAATGATGGCAAAGTCACTTGGAATGAATGCCATGGCAATTTCAAGAATTTTAAACGACAGTTTTGGATACAGCAAGGAATGTGCCAGATGGGTACCACGGCTCTTGATAACAGAACAATAGGCAGAGCTCGGGTACGTTTTGACAAATTTTTCCTGAAAAAATTCAGAGATGGTGACTCAGAAAGTTTAGGCAATTTAGTAACGGGTGATGAAACCTGGGTATAGAACAGCCCGAAACAAAAAAGCAGTCCATGGTATGGGGTCCGAAAGGAGAGCCTTCACCAGTCAAACCTTACCGTCAGAAGTCCTTGCGAAAACCCGACTAGAAATTTCGTGAGGTTTGTCGAAATACCAATTCGGAACCAATGAGGCTTTCCGAATATACGGCAATCCTAATTTCAACCTTTTCTCGTGCTCATTGCGAACATAACTTCAGTTATCCGATTACTAGTAGTTTAAATTTTTCGACAATTTTCGAAGAACTTTTGTTAGTCCCTACGTATGTAGCCTGTTTGCATTGTCACCCGGTATATACTATGTAATATAAACTATTCTGATATAGTATTCTGCACTAGATAGCGTCGAGAAATTATTGCGATCTTATAAAATAGGTCATATTAAATTCTACAGTTATTCTTTCTAAACAAAAGATCTGTCCTAATAATTAATGCAAAAGGTAATTCTCTTGAGACGTGTAATTTAGAATTGTAAAGAACCCTATTGTCTTATTTTGTGCTGTGAAAATACAGTGAATCAAGGAATGGGCGAAAAATTCCAACCGTAATTAAAATGACTACACCACAATTTTGTTGTATTCCTGAAATATTAAAGTAGTTGCGTTTGTATTTATGAATAGTTATATTTGTAATAATAATGTCGATTGTTGATTGTGCTGCTCTGTAAAAGAAATTTATGTCCGTTTAATCTGTATTGACATAAATAATCTTGATCGCATCGTGTAGAATCATCATCCTATATTATGTTTGTATATAGTGCAGCTTGTTCCGAATAATACAAGATTAGAATTTCAACAGTCATGTTTAGATGGTATATATAATTTATTCCTCTGACCTGGTGCCATTGTGTTTTCCAGCATTTACAAGTCTATAAATCTGAACTTCTACACGTTGTGTTGGAGATGGAATGAAAGTATACCAACAAGCATCCGGTCCCTCTAGGGAGGGCGACTTAATTTGTCCAAAAGTTTTACCAGATTTTGCCTTCAATTCTGTTGAGATGATCGTAACGTTGCACACTGGAAAGCAAACAAAACTATTTGAAAACAAAAAAAAAACAACAATTGATTAAAGATCTTCTTTATAGATACGATCATAAATCTTCATTTATAAAAGACTATGTAAAATTTAACGTTTCACTTATAGAAGAAAGTTGTAGTTTCTATATCACTGCCGCCCACTTTCCATATATTAATATTTAAATCAATATATGGAAAAATTGAAAAATCCAACTTACTGTTATTACAATACTCTTCTAAACCACATTGTGTACAACGATTTGGGGCTGTTTTGCCACAATGACAACCACCATCTGCCACGCAACAAGCGCACTGATGATTGGTTCTGTTCCAGGAACACACGCATCCTTTGGCTTCCTGTGTCCATAAATCAATTTGACCTGAAACAACCAAACATTTTCGATTCCAACAGTATGGCCAAAAACCTATCAATACAATATACTATAAATACACATCTGTATTAAATAGAGAACGGAACCATTTACAGGACTGCACAAATACAAGATAAATTATTGCAACATTAATTATTTAGTTCATTCAACGGATATTGTGCTCCTCTTTTGTCTTACTATTGTCTGTCTAAATAATTAAGCGATTACTGGCTCAAAATATACGGGGATCAAACACAAAAATCGGAGTACTCCTTCTATACCGGGTGATTCATGTAAAACGATTTGAAACATATTTCAAGGAGTTGTAGACGGTCCCCAGAGCACATTTAAGCAGAATTAGGGCCTCGTAGCTCAATGAGAAATTGATCAAAAGACGATGTAGCGATTTTCGCCCATCGGTTATACCTGTCAAACGACTAAGAATGACTAGAAGATCTTCTAATCAGAACACTCGTTTTCCGAAATCTTATGAATGATGAGCTCATTTACCTATTTTTACCATTTTTAACTCGATGGGGGAAGATTGTTTATGCTGATTGACTATTTGTTTTGTTTTAAAAAAATCCTTGACATTGGAAACATTAGAAACAAATAAGGAATACGTGACTTTTATTAGAGCAATAAACAGTGAACTAACATAAACAATCTTACTTTATCAAATTAAAAATAGTAAACAACAGAGGTTGCTCACACTAGATTCATTTATTTTCCACGATCGATCTCCACCACGGTCTTTTTTCTACGAGCCATTTTTAATGGGTTTATGCGTGTAGTTGGTTGGCCGAAATTGCGACATTGTCGAGATAAAGCGTTTTTTGACCAACTTCTAAATAAGTTACAAGGCCCTAATTTCGCTAAAATGTTCTCTGGGGATAGTTGCCATGAGACCTTTTCGTTTTATATGAATCACCCGGTGTATCTGTTGTTTAGACGACATTTTTCAGAATACATTCGATTAACGTTAGCTATACGGCTACCCTTAATTTTATATACAAAAACTCGTAGTATATGTTTAGAGGAACACGAGATTGCCGTATAGCACGCAACAACTATAAGTCGTCAGATTAATTTAGATACTCTTGTGCTTCGATGTTGGTAAATATTAGAGTTATTCAGAGGAAAAAAACAACCAAATCTCTAGAGATAATTCGTGTTTGCTATCAGTAAATGTTTGAAATCGAACAGAATGCTCTCTTCTTCTGTTTATTTAAGAAAAAAATTACTACTATCGTTATACTGTATTATAGATTTAAATATAGAAAAATTTAAATCGAATTTTTGTAAAGAGAGTAAGCGGAATTTATTGGGTGAAATTTTCAAATTTGATTAAATTTGAAACGTTTCAATGCTTACGAACCATTGATGTAACAGCAAATAAAAGGTATAATAAAAAGAGGAACGAATCCTTTTCGTTTCAATTTCACAAATTGTTCGATTTAAATTCTCTTTTTGCACCTAGCCAGATCTAAGAAAAATTCATTATAAAATTTATAATGTCAAAAATGATATGCAAGAATCGTTTTTTTGAAATTAAGAAAATAACTGTTGGTTAAGGTATTAAAGTAGCGTCCAGTCCAGCCGTTCTAATATGTGGTGGAAATAATGCCTTCTGGGTCGTTCTTTGGCGGTCTAATTAATTGTTCTCCAGAGAGGCAAACAACAAAGAGACTCTATTATTGCAGATATTCTTCTGTATTTATTCCATAATAGAAGAAATTGTTTGAGGAATCATCCCTGCTCATGTTCTCTTATAAACTAATCAAGTGCCAATAGTACCCGGAGTGATGTCAATAAGTTTTCAGGTATGCTCCAAAAAAGTGGCCTTAGAGGTTTGTGGAACGCTTTACTGTCCACAATTTCTACTTGAAACATTGTTAAACTTTCTCTCTAGTGGCACAATCATTTCCAAATCCTGTGTTGGGAACTTTACACATCACGGCTTGTCCGTCTTTTCGTGGATACGTTCTTGAACTATTCTCACAAGATACATAAATATTTCGAATTGTTATAATTTCAACAACAACACAAACAAGGTAGATTTGCCATTAAAATCTTGTCGATGTGTTTAGACAGATTTACGAGGCAATTGTATGGTATTTACACTTATATTGTTCAATAAAATGGCTTTATGTGGAGAAAATCGTGAAATTTCTTTGTATTATTGATGAGCCAGTCAACGGAAAATATAAAATCATCGATTTTCAATAGAATTTTTATAACCATACCGAATTGTAATGAATCGTGAACCACCACAATAATGAGATAGCCTTTGATTCTCATCGAATTTAATGTTTGCGAATTGCTTAAATTAAACATAAACTTACTTTTACCGTCGACATAGATCGGTGTCCACATTTGTTGGCTGTAAACTAATGGCAACACACTAAGATCTGTTATCCAAAATAGGAACGAACAACAAAACAGTATTTTGTAAGCCATGTGAATGTTCAATTGACGGCGGTATCCGTCGTCGCGAACACTATTTGCTAAAGGACGATGGCATGACAGCTGCCCTTTAAGCTGCTTTGACATCGGATATGTAGCGGATTAGGTTAAAAAACATTGTATGATATTTTCTTCCGACGGATCCGACACATGAATTCTATAATAAAACCTTTGATGTTTCACATTTTTGATCAACGGATATCGGACCTGAAACAGAAAAAAACACAACATTTTTCATTGATAGTGAAAGTAATTTAAATTTCGAACAAGCGAAGGAAATGATTGATATTTAATTAAATGGCGATAAAAGAGATTGTCTAATTGTGATACTTGTGGAGATTTGAACGGTCTCTATTTAAATTTCGATTAAAAGGAATTCTGAATAAATTCTAGTACTAACATTTAGTTTGTTCATTAATAAATTGAAAAAATATTATGATAAACAACGATATTTTGTCAACGTTAAAACGGAATGATTTATCATCATATAAAGACCATTTCTTAATCTTAGTGGTATATAAATTTTTCGTTGTCATCTTGTTTGTGTAATATATTTTCAATCCATATACAAGAAACACCCACTAACATTTTCGCATTGTTTATGTTGACAATAATACAACCAAAAAAAGTATAAAAGACTAATATTTTTAACCGAATCTCAGCTTGTCTTTGCAAAATAATCCAATTTTGACCAAACTTTGCTCTTTATACCATGAACGCTAAATTATACATCGTCTAGCGCGTTTGGCCGACTTGACTGCCACACTAGCAATAGATATACAAGCTGTATGACAAACATCGAATGTTCTAACGCATCCCCCTCCTTTCTTTGCGAATTTAAGGGAGACATCGATATACGGGGTAATTCACCTAAAACAAAAAGTTATTATGGAAACTTCCATTATTTGGCAAGCGATTTGAAAAATGTTTCAAGAATTTGTAGGGTGGTACCTGGAGAGCATTTTCTCAAAATTAGAACTTTGTAGCTTATCTGGAAGTTGGAAAAAAAACGCTCGCTTTGGACAAGGTCGCAATTTTCAAAAACGAACTAAATACGCAAAACGACTTAGAATGACTCGAGGATCCCCCCACCGTTGATTTTTTTCGTTTTTCTCTATTGAATTTTAGAAAAAATGCAAAACATTCCCACCTGGTCTAGAATAAAATGAAGAAAAACGCAAAAAATCAATGTTGGGAGGATGCTTGAGTCATTCTTGACCGTTTTGCGCGTTTATCTCGTTTTCAGAAACGAATGTTTTTTGACCAACTTCCAAATTACCTACGAGGTTCTATTTTTGCCAAAATGTTGTCTAAGGACCCTCCTATAAATTCTTGAAATAGTATATCTAAAAAATAGGCGTGCTTTATCTTAAAAAATCTTGAAATGTCTGTGATGATTGTCGGCAATAAGTTGGAATCTGTTTCTACTGAAGGACGTGATTGGTTCTTTTGACCTTTCAGGAGTCTCGGGACCACAGCTGCTGTGCTTATAATTAAAAAAACAGGCTACTTTATACGCTGGTTTTCAAAGAACGGAAAAGAAAATTAAGTCGGGAATAGACTAGCGAGGTAGCGTTGACTTTCCTCTATCTTAGAATTTATTTTATTAGCTTCAGTTCAAAAACGTGAATTTTCCGGATTATGGGAAAATTTGGTCAATTTTCCAAATATCTATGAGATAGACAAGATGTAGAATCGTATTTAAAACTGAATGAGATTTTTTAGTTCTACATTTTTATGGAATTTCCATATAGTTGCTTGCTTTGAACGTCACCCTTCAGAAGTTACGAGCTTTTAAAAAAATAATTCCATTTTTTTATCTAAAGCTTAATGTATTTTATCATCAAACTTATCAATTGACAATAATGTAGTTGAGTTAAACGACATAACCAAGGAAACAGTGCCCTTTCTTCTAGCATTTGTTCGTTCGTTGTCTCGTTTGAGCTTATCTATGAATACGATAAAATCTTAATGTAGTTCGACGTTAAACAGGAAAGAACGGACACCGTTTATATCAACTAATAACCGGAGATTATTTACGTAAACTATCCTAAATACGATAGGTGTTATAATGAGCAGCTATGTTGGCTCGGCGTTTTGTTATGATGAAAATGAAATTGTAGTCAAAATTGTTATCTCCCAGGACGAATGAATATTTTACAGTTAAAGATAAGAGGGTTGTAACAACACAACAATACCGCCGTTTGATAAGATTCTCGAGGTGGAACGTTCCGTATATTGGTTTTATTGAAAAGATTGTCGTTAATAAAAGTAAATTAATTAAAGACTGAAACGTTAAAATTAACACAATACTAAGTTGTTTAAATCAAAATTGATTTTATGGCTAGCTGAAATGAATTTATATTGAGATGTAAATTTGAGAAATTTCGTTTTTCATAACATGAAAATTCCATTACAATTCCTGAATCCTGTGTTATAAAACAAAGCAATAAAACTAGCTATTAATCTGTTCTTAGAAAGTGAAATGTTACAATTACCATATTCAAATTGATTTGATGAATGATTGGAGATAATCGTCATTACAATTTTATATTTATTGTCAATATATATGTGGTAGTAAATGGTGAATTAACGGCAATTTTCCGTATGTGTATGTGTGTGTAAATGTGGTGTTATCGTGTATACTCGATTTTTCATCACGTCAGGATAATTCAGACAAATTGCAAGGTAATTTAGGGCAGCACAATCTTCCCATAACAATTCTGTACTTGATTCTATCTCATATATAAAACGACTCTCATACTGATTCTTCTGCTTATCAATCGATCCAAATGAAATATAATCGAATTGAACAGAATTTAACTGCTTGTCCTTCGAATGTGCCATTTTATTCTTTCGTTATTTACAAATAAACAAAATCAATGGAGAATATCAGGCGTTTAAATAACCCGATCATAAATATTAATAATTTTATTCAATTTAGTTTAACAGAAACGGGAATTGTAATAATAAAAAAATTTGAATAAAAATTCATCCCGTTTCAGGAGCGTTTCCATTTTAAATGATCAGTTTGAAAGTTTCATTCTGAGGTGAATTTCTTTGGTAGCAAACAAATATCTCAACTCTGGATTAAACGATTCCTCTTTTCTATGCCGTTTTATTGCCTATATTTCCAATTTAAACTAAAATATCTGACGAAATCAACTGGATTTCTTTATTTCAACTGCAACTTTGGAACAATAAAATTTAATTTTTTTGCGCAAATATTGCTTTTGATGATATTAATTTCATTTTAATAAGCTTACAATGTTGTGTTGTTGTATTTGTTGTAAACGTCGCAGATGTTTGTTTGTAATTAGCAACTTTAGTCTACGTCTTGCATGTATCAAAGTTCTTGTCTTGTGTACTTACATGCTTCATGTATATTAGCCTTGAGAGTAATACTGTAATAATTAATTGTAAAACTATTATGCTGCAGTAATCCTGGAAAAACGTTGTTTTTTTCTGATTTAATTTGCACACATTTTTCGTGGGCTTACGTTTTTAATTGAAATATAACTTACACTTTTACATAAAAGGACTGTATTAATTTCGCAGTGAATGAACAAGACTTTTTGCTGTAATTTATACAGCCAGTTTTACAATATTGCTATATGAATGCTGTAAAAAACACAGTACTTAATTTTCTATTCATTTTAGAGCAGTATATCAATTTTAGGATTTAAGGTCGGCAACAAACCATATTGCATTTTAATAATGATTTTATATTGTTGAATCTTTATAACGATAATTTAGAATTTCTAATCTCATTTCCTAATGTTGCTCTTTTCAGTATTTTTCAAAGCTTTGAAACCGACTCCAAAAAAGAGAAAGCTCCACCAACATACAGTTGAAAAGGGGTCGATTTTATTCAACGGTGACCTGTTCGACGATGTTTTGTTAAATAATATTCAAAAGAAGCTTATAAAGGTCAATATTTTACACAGCATTGATCTAAAAATATTGGTTTACGGAAATATACCACGAAACTCAAAGGGAATTTAGCCGTAATTGTTGAATTTAAAATTCAACATTATTTTTTTCCCGTATAGTTTCAGAATACCACCGATTCAGACTGATGTCTACACGACAGGTTGAGAATCTTACGTAACATTTAGCCGAGTAAAATAATAATTCGATAACTTTTTCGTCTTGTTTTCGTTCTAGTAGATTTATCGTAAAAAGTATCCGTAAAAAGTGACACTAATATGTGTTGGAATGTGATTAAATGAAGTGTTTCAGCGGTTGTTTTCAGAAACGTACAAAAATCAATGTTGAAATCAACACACACACAAATACAGTTTAACACAGGAATTTAGTTGAGTGAGTCCATTTAAACGGTAATTTATTAAGCATTTAATTGTTGCAATCCTGAATTGTATCGATCTAAATAATATTAATTGTTGTTTGTTGTTATTGATTATCGTTATTTTTATCGGCGAAACGAAATTTTTCACCAACAGAAATCTTGCAACGATTTATAATCTTTACAGTACGGAAGTGTATTTTTGATGAATGCAGCAGCGTTAGTCTGTGAATTATCTTATCAACAACCGCCGTCCTATGTTCATTCAATATTCACACTATTCACGCTAAACATTGTATATGCTATATGAATACATTGTCAATGATGTTGATGGATTTGCTTTGATGTTGGCGAAATGGAGCTTTTTACTCTTACAATTTGACTCCAGTTTAGGATTAATACGAATTAATGCGTGTCTGTTTCGAGATGTGATTGTACTGTGCATAGAGTGCAAATCTAATACAAACACATTAGCATTTCCCCTGAAACTTTAAATTATTTACACGAGACTGTTTTTAAAATGTAGCATTTCGCTTCATTATCGATTCGACAAGATAGCGTTTGAGAGCTTGATCAGCGGAGATTATTTTTTATAAATGTGCCACTAAATGAATTTATAAGGCTTGGTATTAGAGAAGACTAAAGTGAAAGCTTTCCCTTTATTGTAGCTTTATGTTACATGATTATATGATATATGAAGATTATTATCAAGACATTAATAGATCGTGTTTTGATGTTACTATATTATACTTGAATTAAATCAAACAATAATATGCAAATCGAAAATTGTCTTGTATTGTTTACCTAATCAATCAGTCGGTTTAAATAAGATTTTTTTTGATGTAGTCTGTCAGTTTAATGGATCAAAGTAAAAGCTAATCCGGTCGGGATTCGATCTGTAATTCTTCAAGTCCAACTGAAAATATCTAACATGTCAAACTCGACTTGTCGAAAGTTGAAAGAAACTTTGATGACAATTCAATGATAAATTAAATTTGTTCTTCTTTTGTTAAAGGAAAATAAATAAACAAATAAACAAAAGGAACGAATAAGCGAGTATAACGAGTAGAAATTCAAGAACAACATTTACAATCCTCATTTTAAACTAATCTTCAACTTATATAGTTAAATAGTATTTGTTGTAGTTATCTTAATGGAATTTCTTCTAGATAAATTTGATACTTAAATGCATTTTGATTTGGAATAACAAAATTAATTGAAAATCATTTGTTTCATATCTGATTTCTACTGACGGCTTATGATTAAATATAATTCAGCTAAGGGAAATAAACGGTTTATTTATTTATTTTTATTATTTGTTTTAAATAAAGCTCAACTTATACGAAAGCAGCTTTAAAAGTATTGAACGGAACAAAGCTTTCTGTCTGCATAATGATATGTTGATGTATCCCAGCATGTTTATAAGACGTTATGAATCAACAAAATAAACGCTCAAAAGAATTTCCCATTATTATACTGCAAATTTAATGGCAATAGGTTTTTACGGTTTTACGTTAACAATTGATAATGATACAAGAAAAATACAAACTTTTCCTTAGCTTCTTTTATACAAAACACGAAAGGTGCCAAAAAATAGTATTCGTTATAAGAGGATTATATCGATCTGGTCGCTTCATTTATTCCGCTTCGTTATTATTTATGTTCAAAGAAGTATTAGACAACTGTTGATGGTAGTTTACGAGGAAGAAACGTGTATCGAACAAGTTAATCAGTTAAAATTGATAAATCTAAACCGTGGTTCTGCTACATTTCTTTTAATACAACTTCTCTATAAGAGATTAAACCTATTAAATCTTTCCAAGGAGGTCTAAATTGTAGAGTATAGGGCTTAATTGACTATTAACTTGAAAATAAACTACTAATTAGTATCGAATTACTTTCATTATAGTAACAAGGGTTGGGAGAGGCGATTTTTTTTGAAGATACAGAATTATTTTCTCTATTTTTCCACTCCAATTTGTATATGCCTAATATCAAAAGGCGTGGATCTCATCTAGTGTATCAGATTATCGATTACATTTCAAACTTATTATAACTCAAAACATGGAATAACCAATAACTTTAAATTAATGAGAAACTGTATTTCTTTGAAGATTTACTCGAATGCGTTGAAATAACATCAAGATTGTTAACTAGTAAATTTTAACTAATTGTAAGAAACTTGTTCAGAATTGGAAATCATAATTAGAAATTTGTGTTGGTGGCGTATTGATCAAAACTGGTATTTATAATAAATTATAATGTCATTTCCAGCAAAATTCTGATGGACCTACAAGCGTTTCTGTTGTATAGAGAATTGTATTCGAGAATTGTCTACAAAAAATTCTCAAGTCTCGGTATAATTTAAGAGACGTCGAGATAGTGACACGAACACATTTACTTGATGTTTCCAATTGTTATTGCCGGCACGGTATATTCCAGTAACATAGAAACAAATTATTCCACACAGGATCAAGATCAACACAAAACGATAAGAATGTTTATGCTTCCGGCTCTGTCAGTATACAGATTTGTCTGGTAAAGAAATGTTTTTAAAAGTTTATCTCAATGAAAATATAATTGAAATATTAAATATGAAACAATTGAAAATTCGCTACTTTTATTTTTCTCGTGAAACCGAGTTGTAAAATCGAGTTCCGACTCTACATCAAAAATGAATTCTTTAGACTATTTTAGGGAGTGGTAGCCTTAAAAAAGAACTGAGCGGATTTTCCTTGTTAATATCAGCGATAATAAACATTAAATATTGCACTGCTCTGAATTATCCATCTGGAAAAATTTTAATATTCAACACGCTGAAAATTATCAATATTAACAAGCAGATATTTTTATTTCTGCCTCTGCTGAACTCAAGCCAATTACAGTTTTGAAATTTCACATAGAATTGTAGAATAATATCTTTTTTCCAATGTAATCTGAGACATTCTCAATGAAGGTGTTAGGAAATTTCCGAAATTTGAAATTTTCCTTCTATATTCAGACTTATGACGCCCGTAATTTAACCATTGAATGTCGTGATATAAATCCTTGGAAGTCCAATTTTTCCCCATCTATAGACGCAAGGTATCCGAATATTGACTCTAAGTAACGTAAATATTCTATATAAATTTGTTCTTTGGAAATTTCATTGTATAAAAGAGACTAATTTTAAAAACAGCTTTGTTGGAAACTTTACGTGAAATTTTCAGAAAATAACTAACAACAAAAAGTTTTTCCTCGAGAGACCTTGTTCGTGTTAATTGATCATTAACACTAACTAATTTGGTTGAGTTTATGTGAATTCATTTTGAAATTTTATTAAAATATTGTTTGATAATAATTAGAGAATTCACGTTGAATTTTGAATAGTCGGCTTATTGATGGGTAAATTATCAACTAACGACAACGAACAAATTAGATATATTTTAGATAATAAACTAGACGATGTGAAACTAGACGAATATGTCTGTACGATGATTACGAGTTTGGAATTTGGTCTGTATGCTTAGGATAGATAATTAAATTTGATTAATTCATTAAACCATCTAGAGCAAAATTCCCTTATTACTGGTGCCAAGAGAATTGTGTAAGCCATCCACGTACACCGACCTTGACACTACGTGTATCTACAGTTGTGCAAACTAACAACCTTATATCGTGTCCTTATTTTGATTTAATTTTAATAACTTCAATTCAACACATTTACATTCATTAAAAACAGAAATAATTACCGTCTTGTTGACAATGTTATGAAAGTTTCATTAATAAATATTCATAAAATTAGGACGGAAGATCATTAAAATTTTCTATGTTGGGTTCTCTTCATTTTTTATCAACTATTTTGAATACGAAAGTTTTTCTATTGAGCCAACATACACACCACCATATGCTCTTTTGTTCTGCTTTAACGAATCGATTCGCCGTCTCAGATACAAAGTTGACAACTACTCCCTCAGGGTATTATTGTGTCAA
>JAZBGW010001583.1:0-14787 GCA_037464815.1 Mylabris variabilis
CAATTGTCTGTAATTCAGAATTTTCTCAAAATTTTCCAAAACAGAATTGCCCATCTCCTGCACCTTGTAACGCTCTTTCCATAAAGCTATCGTGCGTTTCTACAATTTAAAAAACAAGCGTGAAATCGTCAGTAAAACATTCCCCATTTTCATAAAAAGTACTGAAGCGCGGCCTTAAGAAGAAAACATATAAAAAACTTAATTAAAATTTCAAAAGACCAAATGACAATATTCTGTCAAAAACAACGATTTAAAACAAAAATGGATTAAAATCTCTAACCGTTTCCTTTTAAAACCAAAATTCATTAAAAACTAATGACTTCGAATGAAAGTGTCTCAAATCCTATCATTGAACTTGTAAACTAATCATACGTAATTTGAAAGCTTAAAGGAACTTCGATTTCACCCTGTATAGCCACATATCCGATATTGCCACGACACAATAGACTCTTGAGTGCCATTTCAGACAATTTTTACCATCTTGCTTGTATTCCACCCAGCTACATTTAATTAAAATGATGTGTACAATAATGGTACAAAAACAAACTAGGTAAAATTTAAGAGCACCGTATCATTAACTTTTAATGTACATACATGGATAGAATCGATATGTTACAAATGTCGTTTCCTACAACGTTAAGAAATTCTCAATCTGTCTTTTAATAGGATTTAATTGAATTAAATATTTGTGTCACGTTCTATAACAATTATAGTATAGTGGACTGTCAAAAACAGTTTGAAACGTTCAAAATTGGATAGTTGTATAAAACAATACAAAATAAAATGTTGTTTTCTTACACAATTAATCGCTTGATTAAGTTTTAGAATAACTCAGTTTTTTTAATGGAATATAAATATGTAAATACAGGCTGTACAACCCTCTTTTAACTCTCAGTTGGTCATACTTTTGTTATTTAAGGACCTAGCTTGGTTCATACTTTACTACATTTGACTTTCACACACACAAATAATCGAACCAAGCTACGACTTAACCAAAAGCTTGCTCAACTACGAGGCTAAAAAGCGTTATACACCTTGTATAAAATTTAAGTTATAATCAAAGAGCGGATATCTGTTCCATAGACGGAGCAAAGCAAATCTAGTCTCCTAACAAATTTGTATAAAGCACAACGACTGCAATCCTTCTGAGTAGTTTGTTCTTTGGACTTTAAAATGTTTCTCCCTATAAATTCCATTTGAACATTGTTGCGACTACGTGACGTTACGACCAAGAAACAAATGTCTGATCGTACCAAATTTCGATAAAATCTCAACTAAATGCTGATTTTTTTATAGGACAGTTGAAAAAACAACGACTACTTGACCAAAATTGATTTATAATGTATTATATGGTGGCCAAATTTCTTAATCTCATTTATTTTTAAACTAATCTTACACACGTGAATACATTCATTTGTGATGTATATAAAAAGATAAAATAAGTACACCGATGGTGCATTTTGAGCGTTGTAAATTCTACCAATTAACTTTCAATCCGCCCTTTAGTTATAAATAAATTTGTTATCAAAGCGATAATTAATTTGTGAAACGTACAAATTTAAAATGACTCACTAATTAATTTGATATCTTCATTTGAATATTTCAAATTGGATTTACATTATGTTCTAGTGATATTAATTAGAGTTGTCTTGTTCCACCTTTTTGCTCTATCAACGATATCATCTAATTAAACAACTAATATACATTTTATTCAATTAGTAGAATTATTTGTTTGTTTTGAGTGTATTTTTGTGTTTGTTTGTATATTTTAGGGATTTATTGTCGACTGTATTGTTACGCCCAGAAGCACGTAAAGAACATCCGTGCCATCACACGTCCTATCGATCTTCCAGAAAATTCAACAAACAAAAAGAAGAGCTTTAAACAGAAGAATAAAGCCCTCCATATCCATCTACATAATCATCACAGTTCCCCATACCATGTTAGTGATCATAAAGCAGCAATTACTGTTGGTATAATAATGGGCGTATTCTTAATCTGTTGGGTACCATTCTTCTGTATAAATATTGTAGCAGCATTTTGTAAAACTTGTATACCACCAATAACATTCAAAATATTAACATGGTTAGGTTATTCGAATTCAGCATTCAATCCAATTATCTATTCAATATTTAATACCGAATTTCGTGAGGCATTTAAACGTATTTTAACAGCACATTATCCATCATGGTGTAGATGCGGTTATTATCAATCAGTTTCGATGAATGCCAATGATAAATATGTTACCGATTATGGGACGAAAACAGTTGTTGTTAATACAAGACGGAATGGTTCATTTGGTGAATATTCTAGTGAACATTTAAGTACAGAATCCGTACACCAAACACGTGTTAATTCAACTGAAAAGGACCTATTTGGGGAGGATGTTTGCGCCATTTGACAAGACTGTGACCATTTACAGGATACAATGGTGTAAAAAAAATCAATTACCACAGATTTCAAATAGGGGAGAGAAAGAAAACACCGAGCCTTAAGTGTAATGAAGTCTTGTTTATCTGGATACAATTTTAGATTTACAACATCCTCAAATCTAAAAGGATCGAGAGGCTCATTTGTCGCATAAAAATTTCGGCTACAGATTTTACCATTGCATGACCAGAATAGGGCCGATTCTACTAATAAAAAAATATTTTAAATGAAACATGTAGATTTTAATGGAAAATATTTAAAAATACTATTCTTGAACGTCTCAATCTCTCTAGTAAATCTATTTCGTTAAAGGCTGTGGCTTACTGTCGAATCTACCGGATGTTGTTGAGATTTACAGGTGAATTTCAATAGAAACACATCGAATCACTCTCTACAACAACATCCTGTAAATTATCGAAAGGGCAATTTAGAGCAAAAAAAGACTCGAATCTCTATCAATCTAGTCACTAAATGTGATTCTACCATATCATAATTTTGATCTTATTAGCAATATAGGATTTCATTTCAATGAATAATGGTTGTGATCTGTGAAATTACAAGTGTAAATAATAATAATTATAATTATATTGAATGTTATAATGTGTATTTTTACTAAAATCTCTAATGGTACTACGATTCCATTTGATGTGGATTTTGTGGTAAAAAATCGAATACAGAGCGTTCTATTTCGCCGTTGAGTGTATAATAACATAGAGATTTCAGGCTTATCGTGTAATCGAAAAAGGTACTCCCAACACCAGGCAGCACCACTATCGAAGTACTCCCAGCGTTGTGAGTATTCCGACCACTAGGCGACGACACTATCGAAGTACTCGCGGCGATGAGAATACAATTTCAGATAAAAACCATCATTAAGTACAGTAAAACGTCTCTTAACGGACACTTTTTAGTTCCCCGAATAATATGTCACTCTTAGGCTCAAACCGCCGATGGCCGAATAAACCTGCATTGAGCGGACACTTTCAGTTTCCCCGCAGTTGTGCGCACAAGAGAGGTTTTGCTGTACATATATTGCCTAAGAGAGGATAATATTTTTTCTCTAAAAAAAAAGAAAACAAAAACAAATCATAAACGTTAATTCGCTCCACATCACAATTGTATCATATTATAGCCCAATAAATAAATCGAAGAAACTCTACAAAGGAAATTCAGCAAAACTTCTCCTGTGCGGACACCTGCAGGGAAACTGAAAGTGTCCGCTTAAGAGAGGTGTCCGGCAATCAGAGGTTTTCACCTAAGAGCGACAGATTGTTCGGAGAATTAGAAATTGGAGGTGCCAGTTAAGAGAGGTTTTACGGTAACACAATTTGTAGGCCACTATACCAGAACACATAAATTATAGCTGAGAGTAAAACCATTAATCTAAAATAGAAAAAGAATTCGTTTTTCTTAAAAAAAAAACAACTTAGCAGCGGGATTTGCACGCATTTCCGTGCTATGACGGCACTGCTCTGAACTATATTTTATGTGAGCTCTCTCCAACCGCACTCGACCTCCATCAACATTTCAACAGAATTATTCGTTTATTTGTTGCGATTGTAACACTACAATCATTCAACGTAGTTGATGAACTGAGTGAGCGACGTCACAAACAATGAACAGGCGGTCTACTGTAGCTGATTTTTGTCCTCCACTTACTGAATTTTCAAAAGCGGAGGGAGAGAATCAATTCAAGTACTTTGTGAAATACAAACATATAAATTACGTTTATAGTAAATATCGAAAGTAGGACGACAATCTAAAATAAATTCCCGATCCGGCTTTTAAATTATAACTCTTAACAAATAGATGGCAGCATCTCCCGAGCAAACTTTTTGATTATAAATCTCACATAAGGCTGAAACCTCTATTTCGGTTTCGTTCAAAACTATCGATAGGATACAAAGCGAAATAAAACACTCTGTATGTAAACTTTATTGTCTATCTTTGTAAATGGCCGAAATTCTGTAGTTTTGTTTTATAGGGTTGTCGAACAGGGTGGCCATTCAAATTTATTGCCAGTCAAACTAGCATATCTGTACTATATAAAAATATAGAAAGTTTATTTCTGATTGTAAATAAAATTAATGTGGTATATAAATTGAAAAGAAAAACATTTATTGTAAAGAAATTAAATGTTTTATACCCTCTATAAGTGTAAAATGTTGATGTAAATAAGAGAAACGATACAAAATAAAGAAACAATCAATCAATTCTTTACTTTTCCCATTTTTAAATCATCATCTTTCCTAACAAGTCGTTTAAATAAAATCGATTTCTCTTCAAACAGGTTGATGGCTTTAAAATTCGTATCTTGCCATGAGAATGGTTTGATATTAATGAAAGAACGTTGTGTGGCCGGTATTTGTAATCGATCCAGTAAGTTTTTACTAATCGTCGGTATGATTGGTTGAAGTAAAATCGTTGAAACACGTAATGTTTCCAATGTTAAATGTAATACGGTTTCCAATTCTCTTAAATCCGAACGTTTTCTTAATTCCCATGGTTTCAATGTTTCAAAGAATAAATTGGCTTGATGTAACGTTGCTATTATCTTATCTACGACCTTGTAAAAGTTTAAATCATTGTAACAATCTTGACAGTAATCTAAAAATGCTTTTAATGTATTTTCCATTGTTTTGTTAAATAAATGTTAGTTACTTGGTAATTCTTCAATCATTTCAACGAGCTTCCTTGCTGTCTGTTGTTGTTCAAGTATTTTGTTGAATGTATCCGGTTCAATTGCTGGGAATACACGATGTGGATTCAATGTATTTCCACAACATCGACTCAATAAATTACCAAAAGTATCCGCCAATTCCGAATTCAGTATACGTAACACTTTACTATCACTGTAATCTATATACCGTATTTATAGGGAGGGAAAAGAAGAAGGAATGAGATCCATAAAAGACCGACAAATAAATCGACTTACTTCCGTCATTGTGTGCGACACCTTCACGCAATAAAAAATACCGAAGACCATCTGCTGTATAAAAATCACTCCGTTGTATCGGACAGATTACGTTATTTTTCGATTTCGACATCTTTTCACCATCTACAGTCCAATGTGAATGGCAGAATATCGAATGTGGTGGTTCTAAACCGGCGGCAATCAAAAAGGCCGGCCAATAAATCGCATGAAATCTACCAAGAATAATATTAACAATAAAATTGTGGTATCAATGATGATTTTTTTTATACTTGAGAATATCTTTACCGATGATTTGCAAATCGGGCGGCCAAAATGTTTGAAATTTGTCTGGATCATCTCCGTAACCAGCAACGGTTAAATAATTAACTAAAGCATCTAACCACACATAGATCGTTTGTGAATGATCATTAGGCACTGGTATGCCCCAATGAACGCGTGATGACGGTCGTGAAATTGAAATGGCAGGCAACAAGTCACTTTCAATTGTATCTGAAATAATCTTTTGGAATTTCTTTGGTATTACAGTTTTTGTTTGTTTGATCCAATATTTCAAATCATCCTGAAATTGATGTAATGGAAACATGTAATTTAATTCTTGAGACCATTCAACTGGATGGCCACTCTCCGCAGAAACCATGATTTTCTTGCCATCCGGCCTACAGATTTCTTTCAATTGTGATTCCGTTAGAAACGTCTCATCCGATATACAATACCAACCGCTATAATTCTCCAAATATATGTGTCCTTTACCCTTTAAAACACCCTATCAATTAATAAATTGCATTTTAGTATTTATAACTGTTAAAAATTGGAAATCTATACCCAAAACTTTTCGACAGTTTTATTGTGTTGCTCATCAGTGGTACGAATAAAATCGGTAAAATCAACATGAAAACGTTTAGCTAATTCACGATAGTTTAAAACAATTCTATCACAATATTCTAATGGTGTTGTTTTATTTAAAACAGCAGCTTGTTGGATTTTTGAACCGTGTTCATCTGTACCAGTCGAGAATTTAAATAAACCGCCAGGATCGAGCAATTGTCGCCATCTATATGCAGCATCGGCTATTACGGATGAATACAAATGACCGATGTGTGGATCTAAATTTAAATACAAAAATTATAATTTAGCTAAATGACAAACGATATTATTCTACCTTATTCTAATTCAATAAGTACGAAAATTATTTACTTATTGTAATAAAAATCAAGAGATTAAGCTTACTTGCATTAACATAATAGATCGGTGTTGTTACGAAAAATTTACTTGATTGTGCCTTATTTAGATTTCTAAGAACTAGAGACAACTTGAAAGACATTCCTGATATATATTTTTCAAGAACTTCAAAAAATAACACAATTTAAAATTAACCTAACCTTAAAACATTGTATAAACTATACAGATTTCTACATTACCGATCACAAGTAATTTAGGAATTAGCATTTTCGAATTGCGTAACTTTCAAATTCCTGGCATTACTGCTTAATAGAATGCATTGTGATTTGTGATTATTGATTAAGAAAAAAATAATATCGAATGCATAGAGTTTATTACAAATCCGATTGCTCTCAATAGTTTTTGTCATGAACTTTGTCAATTAGTATCAAAAATGTATTATGTGTTGCATAACCAATAGATATAGATACTTGAAACATGCTTGAAACTACCACTTTTTACAACTATAGTTCATCCAAAAACAAGAACGAAATATAGCACAAGAATTATAATTTTCTTCTCAATACACAATTAACATAAAAATCTTTTAATTTTTTTTTACCTCACTTTTTTGTTTGAGTACTTTCTCCTATCGAAAACGCTGTAATTATGCCAAAACAATGCACCATAACCTCAACTATCCCTGTCAAAGTCAACAAAAAAATCTGTGATTATCACGGATTTTTTTGTAAAAAAGTAAACCACCCCCAATTTCCATCAATTATGAATTTTGAGAATTTGTGTGAATTCTTTGAAACAATCCGCAAATCCAGAAGTTTATCCGAAAGACAACAAATCACACGCGAATTCTTTAAAACAATTCGTCAAAATTCAACACAATGTTATCAAACGTTACGATTAATTTTACCGAAATTGGACCGCGAACGGCAGGCGTACCGGATTAAAGAATTCAAAATTATTAAATTATTGATAAAAATGTTGAATTTACCAAACGGTAACGATAAGACTTTGTTGCAAAAAGCATCAACAGTATTACCAATGAAAGATTTCGGTGAAACTATCTATACGGTTTTAAAAAAATACATATCTAGTCGAAAAACGATATTAAGCATTGATCAAATCAACAATTATCTAGATCGTATTGCGAATCGTACAAATGATAACGGTCTGGACGGATTAATATTGGAGATATTCTACAAACTATCATCGATCGGAACGAAATGGTTGATACAAATATTGTTAAAAGATTTAAAACTTGGTATCAGTGATACGACAATCTTGAATTGTTACCATGAAGACGGCGGTCGCTTTTATAACATTAACAACAATTTAAGGAAACTATGCGAAACTTTATTGGATCCATCGAGAAAACTACACGAAATAGAGGTGCAGATTTTCGAACCGTTCCGTCCGATGTTGTCGAAACGTTGTGACGCTAAAAATTTCAACAAATGCTTCCCCGATACGAAAACGTTCATCATTGAGAATAAATTCGACGGTGAACGTTTCCAGTTACACATGGAGAACGGTAATTTCAAGTATTTTTCGAGAAACGGTTACGATTTCACCGAAACTTTTGGCAATAATCACAACACTGGCCTGTTAACACCATTACTGGTTAATGTTTTTGATAATGGTTTGAATCGTGTTATACTCGACGGGGAGATGATGTTGTGGAATAAAAAATTGAAAACGTTCGGTTGTAAAGGCATGAAATATGATGTAAAGAAATTGGATAATACAAGCCTATATCAACCGTGTTTTTGTGTATTTGATATCTTATTGTATAATGATGAAATATTAACAAATCAATCGTTAAAAGTACGTTTAGATTATATGAAGAGAAGCATAAAGAATCCAATTGATGGTGTAATTATTAGAAGCTGTATAAAAATTGCAAAAAAACGCCAAGATATTATCGATGCATTAAACAATTCCGTTGATTGTAATGAGGAGGGTATTATTGTGAAAGATCCAAATTCGATTTATCGATGTAGCGAAAGGAATTGTGGTTGGTATAAATTGAAAATGGAATATTTCGATGATGGTGTCGTTGAAGATTTAGATTTGTTAATGATGGGCGGTTCGTATGGTACGAATAAGAAGATTCATTCATTCATTGTTGGTATCTCATCCGGCCCACAAACGTATCTATCATTAAGTCGAATCGGTTCCGGTTTAACTGATGAACAAATCGATCTATTAACAACAAAACTAATAAATGATGGTTGTAGTTTTAGTGAATTCACTAGTAAAACTACTGGTAAATTACAATTCGGTCGTGATACACCTGATTTGTTTATAGAACCGGATAGATCGATTCTATTAAAAGTACGTGCAACTGAATTGATACGCAGCACAAACGATTCGGTAAAAACACCGTATACGTTACGTTTCCCTAGAGTTTTAGCATTACATCCGGATAAACCAACGGATCAATGTTTAACAATGAACGAATTATTAGAGTTGACAAGACAGAATAAAGCTGTAATAAAGTTACATAAACGACATTTGGAATTGGATGAAATATCAACAAAATCATCAACAAACAATAGTAAAAGACGCAAAATAACCACGACGACAATTTTTAATCCGAAAAATTATGAAAGTTTGGATGGTTTGCTTATAAATAAAAAAATCCACGTATTACCATCAACAATAATAACAAATGATTGGAAAATTGAAGATATTTATATGGCAATTAAACGATCCGGTGGTGAATTGGTTTATCATCTAGAACCGGATACTGATATTGTTCTAATATCGAAAATTGACAAAAAAACATCAAGTCTCATGAAACAAAACAACAAATTCGATATAATTAACACGAATTGGTTGCGTAAAGTTGTTAATTGTAAACGTTTACTACCGTACGAGCAGGAGGACGTTTTTAAAATTGGTTTTAATTTCAAAAATAATCTCGCTAATAATGTCGATCGATTCGGTGATTCGTTCGCTATTGAAACAACCGTTGATAAATTAAAATCAACATTTAATCTAATGAATCAACAAAATTATTTTGTAAATTGTAATAATACGATACGTTTCGATGAGAAATTGTTCCGATTTGAAAACTATTTCGGTTATTTTGATTGTTTCGAACGAATCAATGATGTAGATTCAAAGAAAATCTACGATTGTTTGGTTGATCAAATACAATTTAGATATTATAAAGGATGCGTTTGCCAAATACTTGATGATGTTGTTAATTTGGTTGTTTTGTACGATGAAAATCGTCGGAATTTAATTGTGGAATTTTTAAATACTTTAGGGCGGGGTGGAAACGATGTACAAATAGTTTACAAGGGCTTCCTGTATGATTTTAACTGATTTTGTTTTAAATTTATATCGATTCTAGTCGCTTAATTTTCTTTTAAAGCTTTTAATTATTTTATGTGCTGATTTTAACCAATTTTATTTTAATTTTAAAGAATTAAAGAATGATTTTAAACATACTTGCATTATTTACCAGTTCTTCTTTGTGTAATTTTCCGGGTAAAAAAAGACCTGGAAGTTTGCATCACATTTCATGGTACATTTCTGTATTTTCTTAATTTACATGAAAGACTTGAAACATAGATTTTTGTGTAAGAAACAAGAATTTTAAACCAACTGTAAACGTTTCTAAAACAAAGATGATTAAATATAAAAATAATTTCTTTTTAAATAAAAGTACCAAAATCGAAACAATATCAAGTTGAATAATGTTCAACAACAATAATAATCTCTAAAGTCACTAGCTTAACATTGCCTAAAATGTGACAATTTAATAGCTCGATTGGATAAAATTTTGGAGCAATAACACTTTTTTGTCTGTTTAAATATAATTAAGGACAGGAAAAATACGCGTATAGTTTAAATATTCTTCTAAATTAATTATAAATAAAAAAAATCTGGAATAAATTACTTAATTAAATTAACTAGCAAAGATATTATGTTGAGAGGCGTCATTTTCAAAATCACTCCAAGCATTATTCAATTCCATAAAAATCAGTTTGGCTAGATTCTCGTTTTCAGTGCCCGTTTGCTAGAAATTCTTAATAATAACAAAAAAATTCATCTTATTGAGATTTATTACCTTATCAGGATGAACGGCTAAGCATGCTTTACGATAAGCTTTCTTTACATCAGCCGGTGTGATCAACTGATGCATTTCAACTTTTGTCCATTTCGCTCCATCCCAAAGTACTGTATGCATTGAGCACAACAATGCTCTAATATTATTCTTTTTACCTTCAGTCTACAATTTATTTATTATTTAATTTTATATTAGAAAATTATTAAAATATTTCTTACCCATTCTAAAACTTTAAGTTTCTCCGGATCCATTTGTATAGCCAATTCCTCTTTTCTCATCTCATTTATCGTACGCGGTGTATTGTCTTTTTTTGATGTGAATTTATAGCCTTGTTGTCCTAATAAATCACCAAATACATCATCACTCTTCTGTGTGCTTTTTGTCGGATCATTTTTATTATTATCTTTCAATGTATCGAAATGTGTACGACTGTAATCAGCAGCCGGTGATTTCATCTGATGTTGGGGTGTTGTTGTTGTTGTTGATGATGGTGATTGTTGATGTTGTGGTGTTGTTGGTGGTGCACGATTCGGTGATGAATTTACACTATTTGCATTCCATTTATTCAAATTTACACCCAGATTACCTAAATCGGAGAAGAAATCTTGTGGTTTCTGTGGCTGTTGTTGTTGAGGAGATTCAGAATTTGTTGATTGTTTTGTTGTAAAATTACCCCAATCATTTAATAAATTATCTTGTGTTGCTGTTGCTGTTGGAGCTGTTGAAACGCCAAATGGATCGAAAATATCCGGTTTTGGTGGTGGATTATTAACAGTTTGAGGTGTCTCATCTAAGCCGCTTAATAGATCAAAATTAGAACTAACTTTTGGAATGTTAGTTGTTGGTGGTGGTGCCGAATTCAAATTGAGAAGATCTACAGCTTCTTCTAGAACTGTTACTGGTTTCTCAACCGGCTATAATTAATTAATTAATATCACTTAATATAACAGAATTAAGCATTTAAAATAATTACAATAAATTCGGTATCGGAATCACTAGAATCTTGCGGTTCAATATGTGGTGCTGGTGGTACTGGTGGTACCGGTGGTGCTGGCCTTTCTGGTACTGTACGTGGAGAATTTTGTGGTTTTTTGATCGACGGCCGACTTACTATATTAAAATAAATAATAAATACAATAATTATAAATAGAAACAATTAGGAAAACTAACCGAAATTATCAATAGTTTCATCTTTCTCAATTTTCGCACCAAATAATATATCTGAGGTACGTTTTGTTTGATCACGATTCCATGGTGGTGGCTGTGATGGTTTACGTTCTTCATCCGAAACAAACACATTCAATAATATAGTAAATCTATCTTGATAATGATCCTGACCGTCTGATAATTCATCTAATTCTGACCTAAAATTTATTGGCGGTATTATAAACAAAGATAGATCAAAAATAAAATTATTACTTATTAAATCGTAAACATGTATCTTCTTCTGCAATGAATCCAGTATGGAATTGGATTTGGCAAATTTTGATACCTGTAGCTTTACCTTGTGTTATCACACCACCCAAAATATTACGTGCATGATAGATAACAATACAAACATCACCACAAGCTGTTGTATTTATCGGCAGTAAACACTGTAACATTTATTAATTTTATCCAACACCGTTGTGTTATGACACCTTAATTCAATCGATTTTACATCAGTAAAGTACCTCATAACTCACTAGTGAGTTATTAATATAATGAATATAACTCGCTATTATTATTAGAAATCAATAATTTTATTGGAACAATTATTTAATATTAAGATGAACATTAATTATATTTGTCGCGATAGTTATAAAAGTATGCCAAAAATCAGTTCCTCATTAATTTCTTTTACACCACTTGTCGCCATCCATGTGTTAAACTGCTGTAATTCTTTTCCGTACTCAGTTTTCGATTTTTTCGGTATTAAATTTGTAGAAGTTAGTTTAGCTGTTTCTTTAATGGCTTTTGGAGTGACAAACATGTTGGTATTCAACTGAAAATTGTGAGCACAATGAAAATACGCAAAAGAATTAGGAGAAAAAACGGCCGAATTATTTATAAAAGCAACAACAATCTCCTTAGCAACCAAAAATCAAGCCGACCTGATCCTAATTTTTTGACTGTCATTTCATTTTAAACTACATAGAAATATTGGAAAGAATTAACCGCTTAGAATAATAAAAATGGTTTTATTAGGTGTTGGATAACACATTGTATACAACTCGTGTGTTATGGGCAATAGTTCTATCGTGAACTATTTGCCCCATAACACACTAGTTGTATAAATAACTATTATGCTAATTAATTAAAAAAAATATAAAGAAACATACCTTTCCTTCAGTGACATTATAGAGCCTCATCCGTTCGTAATCTTGTAATGTTGATAAAATACACCGATTCTCATTATAAACTTCTAAATAAGGTCGACAACCATCTCTAATTGTAGAAAACGATTTGTTGTACAATATTCAAGTTTTATTAAACAAATAAAATACCTCATTTTTGTAAATAGTGGAATCGGTTGCATTTGAATTGATACTAAAGTTACTGGTTTATAATGTGGATAATTTGGTGGTTCTCGTACAATATCAGCCAAATAATATAAATAACGTAATTCAGATGGTCGCATATTTGGCGGCATACGTTTCACAGCAAACATTTGTAGTGCATCTTCTGGTACTTGAAATAAACCACTATAGATTGTTAGACCACAAAACATTGTAGCCGATGTTGCTTTACCATCCTAAATTAATTAATTTTTAATTACTTAATTTTGGGATATATATTCAATAATTACCGAACAATGTATAACGACAACATTCCGACTATCACCGGATAAATACTGATAGATGTCTTCACATAATTGATATAATGAATTCAATAATGGTGCTTTAAATGGTTCAGGATATGCAAAACAACAATCAACAACGCGTGCCTGTCCGAATTTTGTTGAATGATACGATCTACCAGACAGATTATAAACGGAATATTTCATATTTGGATGACGTGAATCTAAATATAAACGTACATCATCTATATGATTCGTTTTATATGCCGATTCGATTCCCTCTGATGGATATGGCATTATTAGAATTTTTGATGTTATATAGCTTATATCTAAATCTGAACGACCCATTGTCCTATAAAAATACAAATTAATCGATTAAATAATATACAGAGTGTTTTTTTAAGTAGTCAATTCGAACGAAACTCCCATTAGTTGACGGGCGATTCGAATAATACTTTGAGGATTTTTAGGGGAGTCCCCAGAGATCATTTTAGGAAAAGTAGAACGCCGTAGCTCGTTTAGAAGTTCATCAACAAAACACTTTTTTCGGTAATATCGAAATTTGCACCATTCCAGTTGTACACGTAAAATGAAATGGCTCAAGGATCATCGTAAAATAGTTTTTTTTTTGTTTTTTGGCCACTGTATCCTGAAAAAATTGAGAACCATTTTTCCTTAGATATCGATCGTGTAAAACATTGAAATCCACTAGTTATACGCCGCTTTAGGTGTACTATTTTTATCCTAATTGGTAAGATAGCTTCTGTTATCGGATTTGTTTATTTAAGAAAAAACATACTGTCCGGTCGTTCTATCGGGGCGAAAGTCTTGGATGCGCACTAGCACCGCCTCTAGAATTGTTTTGGAATATCTCATAGGCGTAGAAGTATTTGTATAATGACTATTTTCAAAAAAATATTACCTTACAAAATTTTTATAAGTTAAACTTTCAACATTAATATTAGTAATTTACCCCATAGAATACTTGTTATTTACCTTTCTTTCAATATTGAAATTTTTTAGATGGTTCATTTATTGTTCACTTACGGCGCCTATGGTTTGCACTTGAGGTTCAATGTTTTTAATTTGTTAAAGCCTAGTAAAGAGACCCTCTTACTCATTCTTAACACAAACCCATCTGCGTCAATTTTCGCCTCGATAAAACGACCGGACAGTAATTGACATTGGATACTTCCAAACAAATAAATTTAGACGATTTCTATTAGTTTCAATGAATCGGAGAAAATTGCAAAATCCAGATAACCTCATAGATTCGAATATTATTATTATTATTATTAATAATAATAATATTAATAACGTAAAATAAAAATAATAATATTATTATTAATAATAATAATAATAAGGTAAAAACGAGTTCTTTAGAAC
>JAZBGW010001584.1:1038-14783 GCA_037464815.1 Mylabris variabilis
GAGATTTTTCAATTTTTTATTGTTAGTATTTTTTTGCAGAGATATGTCCCCATTTAACACTAGAAGTTGAACAAGAGATAATTGCTTATAATCCATACACAATTAAATTATTATAAACTAAAATAGGTGGAGATGAGAGGTTTTTTTCTTTTAAATAGATGCCATTTATTTATGTAATGTGAATTTTCCTTTTGTGTGTGTGTAAATATATTGAAAATGCAATACAAAAATATGGAACGAAAAGAAAGGTTTTATTTTAGTTGCAATCAAATTCTTTTCGCTACTCGCTTGATTTATAGACTTTTATGTAAATACTAACATAGTTTTATTATTGCTATACATTATATTTTTAAGTCAATATATTAGTAAATACAAAAAAAAAAACACCTGTTTTAATGGACATCAATTTTAAATTTCCCGCTGTTATCGTACGAATGCGCAAGCGCCTTCACAACCAAATACAGGTTGGTACGCCTGAAATTTTCCTTCTCTTGAAATAACTCCCAGTGGCATCAGCTCATGTAAGTATTTTTATAATTTTTAATAATTCTCTCAATCATCCCTTATTTAAATTAATTAAATAATATTCCACCAACCCTTTTTAATAATCTGCAAAAGTTTACAAAAGTTATTTTTGAATTTTCTTCAATTTTATTGGTTTTTCTAACCTCAAATAACTGTTTCTATTTTTTTATAACCATTAACACCACAAATTTTATTATTAATAAATTAATTATAAATCTTCTCTTACAGAGTTATTCGTTGCTCTAATTAACTAACGCCAAGATGTCGGGAGGTTTGGAAGTTTTAAGCTTACGTGAAGACGATGTGACAAAAATGTTAGCTGCCGGTAGCCATTTAGGCACAACAAATGTTGATTTCCAAATGGAACAATATATTTATAAACGTCGTCCTGATGGTGTCCATATTATTAATTTACGTAAAACATGGGAGAAATTATTGTTAGCAGCACGGGCTATTGTTGCAATTGAACATCCATCCGAAGTGTTTGTTATTTCATCGCGTGCTTTCGGCCAAAGGGCTGTATTGAAATTTGCAGCACACACTGGTGCTACACCGATCGCTGGACGTTTTACACCGGGTAATTTTCGTTTTGTACCGTGTATACCACTGTATTTAGTCTCATAGTTGACTGTGTGTTTGGTTATGTAGTATCGTAGTTTGGTTCGGCCAATTTCAAAATATATCAACAGATGTGAGTCAAGTTACGTTAATATTACCAAAAGCACAGCCAACTGCGAGAGTAAATACCGTGGTACACTCGGTATTTCCTTTGAAATTATTTACAAATGATGAAAACATTTTATCTAAGGAACCTCTGATTTCGTGATTATAATCAAATCTGAACATGTTCCTAATTTGATTTTCTTAAAAATACAACTAAGTGGGCTTTAATTAATTTGGTATTTGTTGGTTTTAGGTGCGTTCACTAATCAAATCCAGGCGGCATTCCGTGAACCCCGTTTATTGATTGTCACAGATCCAGCATTTGATCATCAACCAATCACTGAAGCCTCCTATGTCAATATTCCTGTAATTGCATTGTGTAATGCAGATTCACCACTTAGATTCGTTGATATTGCAATTCCATGCAACAATAAAGCTCCACACAGCATTGGTTTAATGTGGTGGTTCCTTGCTAGAGAGGTAAATATTTCAATCATTTCAATATTGTATTTATAAGTTCTTTCAATATGATGATTAAATTGTTTCCCAATTAAATTGATAAACCGTGATTTTATACAATTTTTCCACCTGATTATCAAAAAAAATCTGATAAAAAGAGAATGCATCAAATCGATATTAATTTGTTGTAATTGGTATTTTTTTAGGTTTTACGTTTACGTGGTATAATTCCACGTGAAACAAAATGGGATGTTGTCGTCGATTTGTTCTTCTATCGTGAACCTGAAGAAGCTGAAAAAGAAGAACAAGCAGCAAAAGAAGCTGTTGCTGTTAAACCTGAAATACCAGTACATGAACCACAAGATTTAGAATGGAGTGGAATGGATGCACAAGAATGGTCATCAACAGAACCACCAGCAGCAGCTGTTGCTGTAACTGCTAGTGCATATCCTCCAGCAACAACTGAAGATTGGGCAACACAAGTACAAGAAGAGTGGAGTAATACACCGACTGCTGCTGCCCAACCAAGTTGGGGAACAACAACGTCTGATTGGCAGTAGAAAAATAATATGTAAAATCTTATTATTTTTTACAAAGATTTTGACAACATGAAATGAAATTGTCTGAGAAAAAAGAAAACTACAGTGGTATTTATTTTGCCTTCAAAATATCCTAATCCTTATCGTACAAACAGCTTTGCAAGATTGGAAATGTAAAATTGGTAAGGTAGTTTAAGCAATTTATAATTTTGGCATGTAAAAATTCGTACTTTCAATACTTCTACCGTGAACAACTATTTTTGTTTTACCTATAAAATGATGAAAATTCTGAAATCAAACACATTTACAACACTATACAGGCTATTCCGTAAGTCGCGCATTTCCTCCTAAGGGGCATATAGGGGATGAAATTCTAAAACAAAGTCCTGTACCATCATGTCATCTGACATACAGGTGATTAGTTATTAATTACATCATGTAGCCAATCAGCTAAAAAGAGAGAAGGAAAGAGTTGACGGTATGATTTAGGAAGCGGACCAGTTAGCAGGCCGTTCAAACTAACATAAAAGAGCCTCTGATTGGTTACTTAATTTAATTAATTACTAATTACCTATCCGTCAGATAACAAAATGATATAGGACTCTTCGTTTTAAAAGTTTCTTCCCTATCTGCCTGAAAATGCGTGGCTTACGAGACATTCTGTATTTCATTTAAGAATCCATTTCGTAGAGGGGTTGAAGGGTTTAAAAAAAGTTCATACAACAAAGTGATTGAATATTTTTATTATAAAATTACAAAAACGTACAAAAATACAGAATTAATTAAGGTAGCTTTTACTATAAGTAGATGGTGCAGCATAATTATTACTGTAAGTAGATGGTGCAACATAATTATAATTACCGTTATCATATGAGATATATTGTTGTGTGTCGTCGGGTTGTAAAAACCAAATTAAGAATAAAATTGAACCAGAAACACTACCAAGTATTATCATGGGTAATAATAACGTACGGAAGAATTTATTCTGACGCAAAATATTGAAAAAATTACCAAACCCTGATATTATACGTATAAGAATTACAGGTAAATAACCAAATATACCTAAATTTCTAAATAATTCAATCATATCATAATTTGATTGATTATAATTATCGTATTTTGTTAATTCTTCTATACTGAAATTGAATAGTTTTCTAACAATTACTGGTATTGCTGCTAAAATTTTATCAACAATTTTCGATATAATTTCAATAAAAATATCGTTTGTTCCAGTTGATGATTTTAATTCGGTGTTTTGTTGAAAATTATAAAGTAAATTTTGAATAAAATCATCGGCATTATGTGGAACCACAGGTAGATTTGTTGATGACCTCTGCTGTTGTTGATGTTTACCTAAAATTTGTGTTTATTAAAAAAAGATGATGAATTCGACAAAAATACTGACCTAATTCATTTAGAATTTTGTTAATTCTGTTTTGAATATCATTTAATTTTTCCTTACGATCATTTTCATTGATTGAATGATCAAGATTAACATTATTGCCATCAGTTGATCGTTTACTTCGATAGATTTGTGTTTGATTCAACATATTTCTCAACTCATTAATTTGTAATTGTAAATTTGTTATCATCGCTTTATCATTGGAACTTTGTACGACTTCTGGTTTATTCAAATTATTTACAGCTATTTGCAGATTATCAATTTGATTTTGTAAGTCATCGCGATATTGATCATAAGAGTTTGGAAATAAACTTTGTTGAACTTGTGGAAATGGAGGTAGTGGTAGTGGTGGTGGTGGCCCAAAAAATTGTTGAACATTCTCATTTTTACCATCATCCATCATGCAGATATACGGAATTAGTCTAGGTCGATTATTATTGTTATTATCATTTATAGTCTTCCCTATATCTTGTTGTCTTGTTGGTTGTGTAATTAATTTGTTGAAAATTGTTTGAAATTGATTATTTGTATCTTCTTTTGGACGTAAACGATTTATTGCATCTTCTAAATCTTGTAAGGACTTTACATCATCAGTTTTGGTTTGTGGCTTAATTAAAATCTTTTCGAATGTTTTATCATTATCATTATTAACATCTTTTAGTTGTTCTTCAATTTTTTGTATTTCTTTAATTAATTTATCATTTCGACGCCTCTTCAAACGTTTCTCTAACTCGAGAATTTTCGTTTGTATCTCGGTTGAATCAATCGTATTATCATCATTGTCATTTATATCTGATAATAATTGTTTTAATTCGTTAATTTTATTATTGTTAATATTACTAGATCTTACACGTTCTGTGAAATTATTACCTAAAATACTATCACTAATATTTTTAGTTGTATTATCACCTGTAATTTCCTTGAAAGTTTCCTCTAATTTTAATAGTTCCATCTTCTGTCTAGTTAGCTCTTTTTCCAAAATATCACTTTTTTGACTCTCCATATTTAATAATTGTTTCGCTCGATTTAATTGGTTAAATATTATTGAATTATCTGTTTTATTTGCATTATTCTGATGCAGTTGTTGATGATTTAAAAGATCAATCGATTTTTCCAAATTTCTTACTTGATTTCTCATCTCATTAATTTTATCAATCGTTGGTAAACAATTATGATAATGATTGAAGTGTTTACATAAAGTTTCCAATTCCTTATTACCATCAAATGTTGTTATTGTAGAAGTTTGCCGTTTTTCACGCTGTTTGACTATTGAATTATTCTTCAACTTTTCTTCGACAACTTCTTCTTCAGATAATGATGAATTATCAAGAATATCATCCAATACATCAAATACAAATTGATTAACAGTATTACCAACTTGTAAAATATCCTCTTTAATCAATTCTAATTTATCAAAATTTTCTGTATTTTTAATACTAGCACTATTTGTTAAATTAACTAAACAAAACATTATAGAAAATTTCCACATTTTCGTTAATAATTGTACAAACAACATTATTGCTAATCGGTTAGTCAATAACTACTCTGTTTAATTGAAATAATTTTTCTCTTAAGCATTTTGCAAACTATTGAAAACAATTTGTTTGAATTTGCAGAATTTCATGTTTACATTATTAATATTGTTATTGTTCTAATTTCATTTTATGCTAATATTAATTAATTGGGTAATTCTGTTGAAAATCAACAATTGCGGTTAAGCATATTTAGTAAAACGAAATTTGCGTAATCTTTTATACAAAGATCAGGTCAGGTAATCTAAGTGAGATATTTCATTGAATTGCTCTAATAAAAGTAGGAATTTAATTAAATCGATCCTAATGTTCTTCAAATAGAATAAGCATAAAATAATGTAAACGTTCGATTACAATTATTAGAAAATAGTAGTGAGAAACATGATTTAATGCATTAACGTATCATAAATTTCCATCTCAATTATAAAAATCTTGTTATAATCTATAGGAAAGTATAATTTATTAATGGGAAAATTAGAAAAGTTGTAAAAAAAACTAATAAAGGTCTTATATTAGAAAATTACAATTTTCACAGGAGCGCCAAGATAATTAAAGAAAAATATGTGGGAAATAATACAAAAAATAATCAAGTCAATGAATCTATAATGTTGTAAAAACTGTTCGAGAAAAAGTCGAGAAAATCGAAATTTCAAAAACCATTAATTGTTATTCAAACGTAAACTTTTTTCAAATGAAGCGCACATAAAAAGAAAATCTAAGAATTTGATGTAAACACCCAGTTGAATTTGCCAATTGAAAAACTTCTAATAGAAGTTTCTCCTTTATCGGACAGTTTAATGAAATCTACGGAATTGTTGTGAAGAAAACGAATTCTACTACAAAAAAAAATACTGCCATTATCGAAAACATCGATTTGTTACAAATTAAGTCTTGTCAAATAGTCGAATGCCACAAGCACAATTTTCTAATGTTGAAAATGAACGGTAATATGTGTAAAGCAACAAGCACACTATCGCAGAACGGAATGGAATCTAACGAAAAATTAAACAGTATGGTTTTAAGGGCCCTCAAGACTAATATGTCGATTCGGCGAACGAAAATTGCCAATTTTCAAACATCGATATCTCGTTTGTTAATATTTGAAAAAGTAAATGCGTGTTAAATAGAACATTTCAAGTTAAATGTTTTAAAGTCTCTTATTTTGGAAAAAATGTGATAAAATTCGGAATGGCAAAGAAAACTCTTGGACCCTGTTTTTTTCGTACATTTTCCTTCATAACTAACTAAAATTTGCCCAATATTATTGATTTTCAGTATGTATCAAGTGAATTTAGATAGCAAATTGAAAGGGGTTTCCAAATTTTTAATACTACTATTTTTTTTCGGTAACTGAAGGAAATTAAAAAAAAATCCAACATTGATAGTCCTAGCGAATCCATAATATCAACTAGTTTTTAAACTACTAAAAAAATATTGTTTTAAGTGGTATGCTTGAATCGAAAAAACCTTTTTTCTCGGTTTTCTGTTAGAAGAAAATGATAAAAAATTGAATGGTCTCAAATTGAATTTTTCCTTTACAGCTTAATGAAATTGCAAAATTTCAGCGGAATTCCACACTAATGTCCGGAGGATCAAAATTGCCATTCCGTTCCGTTCCGCAATGTGCTTAGTGCTTAAGGCTGCCTTCGCACAGGTATAAATGAAGTAAAAGAAACCTTAGATGTTTCTTTACAAGGAAATATTTTGAGTGCTTCATCGGTTTAAATTTTTCGATCTAAATAAGGATGATTAAAGGAACGATTTCCTCTAAAAACAGCGATATCTTTTTTATTTTTTTACATTCTTCCTGTTTTGATCATCAAAGTATATTTTCCTGTCCCTTTTGATATGTAAACAAGTTTATATTTCGGTGAATTTAATTTCCTGTATATTAAATGAAATGTTTTTAGTATGACTTTTATATACATATACATGGTTTTACATAAATAACAATTTGTACCATGTACCAATCAAATTATAGTCCATTATGTATTAAAAAAGTGCAATTGTTTTAATTTACTTAATAATTAAAGATAAATTTTGTAGATTTAATTGAGATAGATTCGAGACGGAATATGCTTCCAATTAAGAAATGCTATATAATCTTGCAGTTAAGATGATGATATAGTTGTAATACTAGTTTAAGTAGAGTTTGCTTTTGACATTACAGAGATTTATTTCAACAAATTCCAAGTTCCAAGTCTTTTATTTAATTGATTGCTATATGTTGGTACACATATTAGCAAATTTCCAAGTAAATCTACTCACAAGTCGCGCTTATTTAGTTTACTGGGGGAGAAAAAAAAGGAGAGGAACGAATAAAATGACTGTGTAATTATTAATCATAGTACTTCCGCTATTTTAATCCAGACTACGACTATTTTTTCCCTCTGTTGATTTATGATTATTATCTAAATATATGTATGTATGTTTATCTTACTTTCTACCCTTTTCTTTTCTTTTTTTCTCGTTGGATTTTCCTTTTTTGTTTAAAGTATTTGCCGTCTCTTTACCTTTTTTGTTGTAATGAAAAATCGTAAAGCGCAAGCCCTATTCATATTGACTACGAAAATCCCTTTGACCATTGTATGAAATTTCAGTAAATCACACATAGAGGACTATAGTGGTGATATGGCGCTAGTATCGGTGCGCCCCTTTTACTGAAAAATTAAGGAAACGACGCACCCCCTTTTTCAATCAAAAAAGAATCGACGTACGTTACACAATCATAATAAACCACCACAATCACAAAAAGAAAATCACAACAACAACAAAACAATTATAAACCATACATTTTTCGGAATGATAAATCAATAAAAACACCCCTAATTTTCGAATGACTATATAATACAAAGGGTGATAACTGTTTTTAAATATTATTATTGTAGAGATGTGGAAATCTTCTTCAAATAATGCAAAACAGTTTGTTATTTTCGTGCGAAAATTTGTTAATTTCATGTAAATATTGTTAGTCTTTAATGTTCAAAAAGCACCCCCACCCTTTACAACCCTCTTGTACGCACGTCGATTCTATATTGTTAAGATTCGCTATGTATGTCGCGTAGTCTGCACAAGTTGCGATATTTACTCATTTTCGTTTTAAATTTTTGTTACAACACAGATAAAAAACAACAATAGCCGTTAATCATAATTATATAATAATGACAATTAAATAATGGTTTATTTAAAAATGCTTCAACATAAGTGATTTAATTGGGAAAAATAAATAACAAGCAAAACAATCAAATCTGCCCGTTATAGGAGAGGGAATCGTACAGAAATAGTGAAATATTTGACAAGTATCCTACAGGATTTGAGGGGCGATAATTTTTTTAACGATTTGTGAGTGTTTTCACAACAATTGTTGTATGTGTTTAGTGGAACTGTAGGTGTTTTATTCGATTTTTATAGTTTTGTTGGGTAATACTAAACCACCCCAAATATCTCAATCATTATAGATTAAAGTTAATTTAAAGAAATTATTAATAATTGTGTGTGAATTTAGTGATTCTCTCGTCCATTTATGAAATTAATTAAATTCTGTGATGCTGTGAGAGTTTGTTAAAGAGGAGAGATTTGTGTGTATTCAGCGCCTTCGCCATTTTGCTGTACAGGCTTAGGCGTATACACATATCATGTTTGATAACAGGCCTGTTTTGATAATGACAAGAAAATCGAATTTTTCTATTAATGCCCATCAAATCAAACTCTAATCGTCGTCATACTGTCAAATAGAATCATTGATTTTCGTTAAAGAAAATATTTAGATTAGCAGATTGGAAATTTATCTGTTTATTATTGTAAATTTGTTGACCAGTACTGTACTGGTAAAATTTCGCAAATAATCAAAAATAATTGCCAATATATCGGAATCAATTTCCTCAATTATGATCGTTATAGAAATTTCGGCATATTTTTAATTCACCCGGCGCATCCACCAATTTGCCAAACAAAAATTGTAAATATTTAGATTTTTGTGGAGTGACTAATATGTTAATAATCTTTCAAATCTCCTTTTTAATAAAATCTAACAGTCTTCAAAAATTTTCAGCTTTTTTTCTAAATTTTATTTCTTATAAGAAGATCGATTTGCAATTTATCGAGCGTGCTTTTTTCTTGTAAAGGTACTGTTGACGTGTTATTTCCCATTAACGTGAAATTCTAGGATAAATTGTTGAAAAACACACGTGCTTCTTGTTGTTTTTTCCTTCTTCTGTTCCATCATAAATAATTTCTAGTTGTTGTGACATCTTGTTAATGAAAAATCACAACACAACCATCGGTCGAATTAATTTTAATTAAATTCAGGTAATTGTTATCACTTTATTTTAATTATTGTTGTTATTAAATGGTAATTTACAGGAGATTATAGAAAGGATCATCATGTGGTAGGCGGTCGTTGGGGGGATAATACCCCCCTGAAAGACCTGGCGCCGCCATCACGGATCACCACGGCGACCGTCACAGGTCAGTTTCTATCGTTTAATTACAATTTTATTAATTATCATATTATTTTATCAATTTTGCCAACATTAAAATTTATTTAGTATAGTTTTTATAAAAAGAAAACGATTGTAAAAGGTACTAGTGAGGCGGAAATATTGTATAAATAAAATAAAATTTTCTTTATTTACTTTTAAGCTCTTAATTGCTGAACGTTTCCGTCAGATTGTTTACTTTAATTTCATCTTGTACTTTTAAACAATTTCCAGTTATTATATAAAGGTCGTGACTTATTTTGATGTTATTTTCCGAAAATCCAACCTTTTCTATGTAAATTTGTAGATTTGATTACGACTTGAAATCTCAATTCATTATTGTTCGTATTAATTGAAAGCGTCCAACTAAAATTATACGAATAGTTTTATTGTTTCAATCCTTGTTCTTGTAAAGCTTAGGAATTCCTATAATATAATTAATTATTGTTTAATTTTATAGATGTCTTGACAACGGGGCCAGGGCCTCCAGAATGCCTGTTGACGACGAATATGGCCGAAGACAAATTACATTACAACAACCTCAACAACAACAACAACAACACGCCGTCACTCCATCATCAATATCATCATCGGCAACAGCATCATCAGCAATCCACTTACCATGCAGTATTGGTGGTTGTTTATCTACATCTACCGATCTGCGTTATGCAAGTAATAAGAATTTATTGGAGCCAATTGAACGTTGTTACAGTGCAGCAGCAGCAGCAACAACAACAACAACAACAGCATCAACAACAATTAGTGCACCAACAACGGATAGATTCGGATCGGAACGTAGTCATTCTGATCGTTTACCATCAGGTGAACGTTATCAAGGTGTATCAGAACGATATCCGCTCGGTGAACGTCCACAAACATCAATATCAACAGAACGATTATTGCCGAAAGAGTATTTGCATCATCAACAATTGGGCTTATGTCAAGATGATAGATACCATTATGGTACATGTCAACGTTATCCGGAACGTTATACACCTGTACAGAATGTTAATAGTCTGGATCGGTATCATCATATGCATAATGGTAGTACTACGATTGATCGTTATTCAAGAACTAGTACACCAACTGATAGATATCAAAATATTATTGATAAAGAGAAGAGTACTACTACAAACGATAGATATGATAGTTATATACCAGCTGAACGACATAGAAATGTTACAAAAATCCGTGAAAGATCATCATCGTCTGATCGTAAAACTGAACGTTATCATCATAATCATCATCATCAACATCAACAACAATATCAGAATCGTTATGAACATCAATATATTGAAAGATTTCCAACAATACCATGTCCGGAACGTTTTGCAACAACCAATCAACAACAATCACAACAACAACAACAACAAACTGTACCATATATGGAACCACCATCACCAGCACCAACAAATGATCGGTTCATACCACCACCACCATTATCACCAGATAATACTCCAAGTCCTGATTGTTTTCCAAATAATAGTTTTCCATCACCAACAACAACAATATCAACACCTACAGAACATTTTATACCACCACCACCATTATCACCATCACCTACAGAGAAATTCTCACCGAAGAAAATTGAACGTTACGATAAATTGAATCGTTATCATGAACGTTATCATCATATAAAAGAACGTAATCAATATTATCATCATAATAATAATGAACGGTATATACCACCAAATGCTCATATGCCGGTTGAACGGTATGTACCACAACTCCAACAACAGCAACAAACATCCCAACAACAACAGCAACAGCAATCACCACAACAACAACAACAACAAGAGGCTTATTACAATAATTATCAAATCTATGATCGTTATACAAGTAAATTGAACAGTAATGATCCATATATGAGACGTGATCTAACTTATCATTATCGTTTACCATTACCATACCCAACAAATCAATATCAAAGGATACGTTATCAACATATTGGTACACCAAATCGTGTCAAATGTTGTCAGTACCAAGATAATTACCAATTATCAAAATCAAGTCCAAGTTCAAGTTCGAATAGTTCAGTGACTAGTTGTCATGGTACAAGTCTTCAAGATATACAGTGCCAAAATTACCAAAATTGCACCTATCAGCCACAACAACAACAAGAGAAAAGTACGCAATGTAACAATAAAGATTGTGGATTTGTGTCGCCAAATTTACGTACTACTACTACTACTACTACTAATAATAATAATAATAATAGCAGTAATAGTGGTGCAATTGTAACAAAACAGTGTCGACATAGTATTTGTGTTAGTCCTAGTGTTGAATATGTTGGTGCATCTGGTGGGCGACATATTTGTGCAACACCACCACCACCAAGAGGCAGTATTGGTTCAACAGATGGTACCATTTGTAATGAGAATTGTTGTAATCGACGTCTAACACAAAACACCTTGGCTGTTACAATATGGTAAACCATTTAGAATTTTTATTTCAATTTTTAGACAAATAAGGGTTGAAGGGGAAAGTGAAAAACATCTGTTATAATTAATTATAACACTTTTCAAACTAACCCTTTAAAGGGGCAACTTGAATTTTGAATGTATTTAAATTGAATACACTCTAAAGAAATAGAGGGTTGATAAAAATTATTTCCATTTTCTCAAGTCGAATAGAATATTTTCTATGTAATTAGACTTAACGTCAAAAGCGAGACAGATGTTTAGTAGCTAGATAAAAGGGGAAGTTTCTAGTGATAAAAGAACTTGTAAAGCTACTTAAATTTTTTTGTAAAGAATTATCAAACGTGCCGACTACTGTGAAATAGTGTAAAGGTTTGAAACAACTTGACATATTTCAGTTGCAATTATTTATTACAATTTGCAACATTCATAAGAGGGTTGTAATTAATTCTTTAATTATCTGTAAGGATAAGTAACTCACAATCTGTGCAAGGTTATTATTATTTTTTACATTTACCAGATTAGCTATAAAAATTTAGAAAACTGCCAAGTTTACGCACTACATTCTTCCAAAACTATGCCAAGTCTCTATATAGATCAAGAAAATCATAAGCAATAAACAATCAATCTTTTTTTAAATATTTTATGATAGCTCATCTTGCCCGAACTGTGGGTAGCCAACACTTCTCCAAAATGCTTAAAAATAATGAAAACGATTTCCTTATTGTATTTTTGCATTAAAATTAGCAATTTCTCGTTTGAAACGTCTTCATTGAATAAATTTTATTTTTGTTACGAGGGGGGTACGAGGAACCTCCATAACTCTGTTGTTAATAAGCAAGATATTATAGTTTCAAAATTGCCTGAAAGAACAATTAATTTCAGCTAAATGCTGCAAGATAATTGAATTTTGTCTAAACTGATAAGAAGTACATTATGTGTACTACTTGAATTCCAAATTTCAGCATTTCCAATGTTATAGCTTCAAAAATTTGATTTTTTCAATCAAGCACGGAAAATTTTAAAATTGCACTAAAAGCTGAAATATTTGAAATCCTTTCAGCGCTAGACAATGGGTTATGTTATCAAAGTCCCCTTTGATTTCATCAAAGAATTCAAAAATGCAATAAAAAATATACTGCTCTATTTAAAATAAGAGAGTAGGGTGCAGTACCCCCTATGGGGGGGGGCGTAGCTAAAACAATGAAAATAATTTCTAAAAAAAGTTCAGGTGACACGACGCTTACATATCAAATTTTATCAACTTCGATCAATTAGCAACGGAGTTATGGAGGTTCCTCGTACCCCTGGGGCACTCTGTATATATATACAGCACTGGGCAAAGAAATGGGTACATTTTGGAATTATCGGACCCACCCCTCTGTTACACTTGCATTTAAGTTAGAATGAGATACAGACAAAAATAGATTGTCTAAAAATAAGAAATGAAGAACGGCTACTACCACCCACCTTTTGACCAAACACACCACTTTCTTTTATATGTTTCAGACTTTACAATTTTACAATAAACAAACAGATGTTTAGAAGAGTCCCTTCTTTATCTGATGCATTTATAACATTCGGTTGCTTATGTCTTTTAAAGGAAAAAATGTAAAATTCGAAGCAGATACATTTTTTGGTATAAAAGGTGGTTTGTTTAGTCGAGGGACTGAGGGTGGTAAGAGTCAAGGGTAATATCACAAGAGCTTGAATATTTAGCCGACTAT
>JAZBGW010001586.1:4086-14738 GCA_037464815.1 Mylabris variabilis
ATTCTTTTGCGGTGTTTTTGTAGAAAGTCTTCTAAGTGACCTTTTAGTTACTAATGGTTCGTTTACTTCTATTATAGCTACTGGTGAATCTTCAACATTTTCTGATTTTTCAAAAACTGACGTATCTTTTATTGGAGTATCTGTCTTGAATGATTTAATAGAAGATGACATATGACTTTCTTCTGTTACAGTCATGGGAAAATCTTCAATATTTGATGACTGTTCAAGAATTGAATCGTATTTTTTCGGTGCATCCATCAATCCATTTAAATTATTAGACTTTCTTATTGATTTTCTAATGGTTGGAGATTGTTCATCTTCTAATACAGCTATAGACGAATCATTAATTTTCACTGAATCGTCAAGAATTGAAACATTCCTTTTTGGTAATTTTACATCCATATCTTTAAACTGACAAGATTTTCTTCTGAGTGACTTTCTAGGCATTAATAATTGTATTTCTTCTTGTATTTCTTTTTGCTCTTCTTTTTCAATTTCCTCTTCGTTTGATAATTTCTCGACAACTGAAATATTTTTTTGGTCAGATTTTCCTCCTATAGACTCTCTGATTGTTGTTGATTGATTTTCTTCTGGTACAATTACCAATTCTGGTACAGAATTTTCAGCATCTATTGATTGTTCAAGAATTGAATCATACTTTTTGGGTGTGTTTACATTTAAATTACTAGATTTTTTTCTTAGGGATCTTCTAACTGCAGGAGATTGATGATTTTCTGGGACAACTAAAGGTGAATCGTCCAAAATTGAAGTATTCTTCTCTATTGTCTGTGGATTTGTCTCTTCAACCTGGCTAGTTATTAACAATTGATCTGCTTCTTCTTCTTCATTTGTTAATTTCTCAGTAGCTGAAATATTCTTATTTGTTGTTATTCCATCTAGCTGATTAGATCGCCTTAGAGACATTCTGGTTGTTGACTTATCTTCTCTTATAGTTCCCGAAGAGTCTTTAATATTTGCAAACTGTTCAAGAACTGAATCATATTTTTTTCGTGTATTTGTATTATATTTTTCATCAATAGAAGTGTCATTCTCTTCCGATACGGTTAACAAATCCTTGTTCTTTAACGTGCTTGATGGTGTACTTGAATTTTCGATAAGCTGATTAGACTTTCTCCTAGTTGTTGGCGATTGCTGAACTGACATATTCGCTGTTTCATTAAAAGAAATCTCTTTTGTCAAGATTGATTGATTCTTTAATTTATCTTCAATTAACAATGAATTTTCATTTTGATTTTCTTCTAATTTAGATGTTGAACAATTATCTTGATCAAATACAGATTTTTGTCGTTTTTCACTTAAACTGGATGTAGTCGATTGAATATTTGTTTGTACTTCATTCTGTACAGTAGTAACATTATTTAAACACTCCGGTGGCGATTCTTCACTTAAACGAATATTACTTTTGAACAGGGAAACTCTTAATGATGGTTTCGGTGTTGTATGTTTCTCAATTCTTGTCATCTTTCCTGTACTCATTGATAGCCGGCTTGTACGTAAATTTGAAAGATATGAACTATTGAAAAACAAAAAAGAAGTTATTAAAATAATATTAGTCGAGTAATTAAAATTAAAAAACCTTTTCTTTGTAACAGATTTAGATGCTTTTGATGCTGACATCGATAAACGTGTTGATAATTGCTTCATTCGACTAAAAATTAATTGAAAAATAATTTAATTTAATTTAAAATAATTGAAGCATTTTTTTTACTTTTGTGATAATGGTATTTTCGATGTAGACACGACTGTTTGCATCTTCATGCTCGGCATAAACGATTTACGTGTTAATCTCGATTTGAATTTGAATCTTTCCTAAAATTTAAAAACTATTTTCACAATCTTTAACATATACGAAATTTACCTCTTGTTTTGAATCTGAAAACTCAAATTCTTTATCATATATTGATATCTTGTCACCATGATTCAAGATTTCTTTCGTTTTTAATTGACAACCATTTAAAATAACTGGATTTTCAATGCATCTATTTTCTAATATAACCTAAAAAATTATAACAAAATTATGATTAGAATAAATCAAGCAAAACATAAAAAAAACATACTTCCTCTTTTGAACAAATGATTACACAATGTATAGGCTCGATGTTAACATTATTTAAACGAATATCCGCATTTAATGATGAACCGATAGTGATTATGTTATTATTTAATGGATATGTAATATTAGAGTCCTTTTTCGATTTAAATAATAATGAGCACATTATTTTTTTGTAAAATTTCGTCAATTTTTTAATCAAAAGAAACTAATAAACTTTCAACCGTAAAAACTGACCGTTATCATTTGAAAAACAAACGACAAAACAGTACAGCCAACAGCCAACCTTAAACAAAAAAGATACTAAGCGAAAGATTACGCAAACAAATTTTATTGGTTGTTTGACAGCTGGCTACTAATCACTAATATTCTACGTAAAATTACTTTATTATGTACATCACCAGATTTTTTATTTTTCAACAATTTAATAATACTGAAGCACCTTTAAACAATTTTCAACGTTGAGCAGAATAATTTATCGAAAATCTACATAATTCATAGCTGGAAATTTGAAAATAGCAAATTTACATTGTAGCAAACCTAGTGTAATAAAAACCACTAAACTAATTTACGTTATAGTTATAATGCATAAACGCGCTCTAATGCTATTGGTTGAAAAGGTTGAAAATCCGTTAACAACCAATCAAATTCGTTCACGTATGTCAGAAATTTTAAACAAATATTTTTCCACTGGTCCTTTGATTTAAACATTTTCAATACTTAATTATTAATTATTAATTATAGAAATGTTTTGATATAGTTAAATCAATTTAATTTTAATCAAATAGATTTAATCATTTAAACAATTTTCTTGTATATTCAAATATGTATTCTGTATCTATATATGAATTGTTCAATGTTTAATTATAATTCTTGAATAAATTTTTATTGTCATTTTAATTGGTTTTTGGTTTAATTTTTTTGAAAAAATTGCACAAATTCGACGAAAATTTCGAAATTCCCCAGTCGCCTACTTGATTGTAATAAATTTTATAGAACAACAAAAATATAGCGAAATTACGAAATATACAATTTTTTTCTATTATTGTCTTGTTTAGTATACTGTAAACATATAATTTCGTATATTACGATTGTAGGATAATTATAAAAATAAAATTTGCGAAAGAAAAAATTGGGAAAAAATTAGGTTAACTTCCATCTCCGTCTAATTAATATCGCAAACTATATAGTAAAGAGAGAGAAAGTTCTAACCTAAAAAACAATCGTATTTGTGTGTGTGTGTATGTGTGTGTTAAACTTTGACAGTTTGCATATAGAATTTTTCTCTTTGATTTTCCGAAAATAAGATGGAATTATTTTCAATTTTCATCAAATTCTAATTGTAGAGGAAAATATAAAACTTGAAATTATCGATATTTTAAATATATTCGATAAAAGTTTTAGATAAACATGGCTGCAACTAGTTGGGGTTTAAGACATCCAAATATACGTTCTGGCCGATATCATCGTGGTAAAGCCTCTGTTTTTCTTATATTTAATTAAAATAACAACCAAAAATTGTTACATTTGTAGGTCGGCATGTGAATCGTGAGGATGATATTAATCTTAATACAAGTGCAGGTAAATTGTATTAACCCGAATTCGATATAGATTCTTAACGTTTTTTTCCCTTCTTCTTATTCACAGATCCTGGCGACAATATTGCACAAATATTGTCGGCGATTTGTCAACGTACTGATTTATCAGATGGGAAACGTTTAAATTATTTAAATGCATTTGTACGTGTCACATTACGTATCGATGGAAATTTTGAGAGTATTGGTTTTAAAATAAAACATATATTATGCTGGTTTTTATCAATTTTTCTCTCTTTTGTACAATTAACAAATTGATTAATTAATAATTTTTCTAGTTTACGTATTGCTTTATTGCACGAATCAACTCTAGTACGTTCTGGTGGTCTACGTGCAATCCGTCATGTTTTACGTAATGAAAACGATATTCTTCATTTGAATAAATTATTGATACCATTTCTAATTGCAAGGTTTATTTAACTTTAATTTCGATGATTTCAAGTTTTTATTTTTTATTTTTTAAACAATTTTAGATCATTGGATTTGGTATTGAAGAGCGATGTTGAACGTTTTGAAGCAATGAAATTAATACGAAAAATCTTGCTATTATCACCAGTAAATTTTGATATTTCTTTAGCTAGATGTTTAGTATCTCTAGCTAATGGTGGTGTTGAAGAAAGGGATCGTATGTTAAGAATCTGTCTAGCAACATTATGTGAATTAGGTCAATATTTACATTTATTTTGATTGGTTGGCAATTTATTTTTCTTTTCTCTCCCCTCTAGGTGTAATTAATACAAGTCTGTTTATAAGAACAGGTGGTGTGGCAGCTATAACACGAAATTTATTAGAATGTCAAACACCAAAAATTGCCGAATCTTTATGTGGTGTATTGTTATTATTATTAGACAAACCAAGTACAAGAAATCAGGCAGCTATTAATTTATATTCAATTGCTGCACCATATTGTGATTTCCATTATAGACACGGATGGAAAGATAAAGATAAATATGTGTAAGTTTTATGGAGTATTATTATTAAAAATATGCTTAATGTTTTGTTTGTTTGTAGAGATGAACGTGAATTACGTTTTAATTGTAGTCGTTTAGCATTATTATCAATTTTAAGAAGTTGGCCTGGTATTTTACATTTTTGTAATCCATCAAGTAAAGAAGGATTACGGGCAATTGTTGAAGTTTTATATTTAAAACAATTAGAAGTTCGTGTAAGTTTATTGTTCATACCAGGGCATCGAACCGTTATTTGTTTCCTTCCGGTTCAATTAATTTTTTTTATCTGTTCGGTTCCGGTTTTCGTTCCTGCAAAAATAACGGTTTTTTCGGTTCAGTTCAAGCGATTAATTTTCAAATTTTTAGGAATAAACAAATTATTTTTGCCATGAGTCAGAAATAATATTAATAACAATAATAATATTTGAGTCTGAATTTTCGGTTTTCTAAAATAATTTATCATGATACTTTCGTTACATCACTACACTAAATACGACAGAACTTCTCTAATCTAATAGTAGTTATCAGTTAAAATTTAATCTTACAGATAACCAAAACAATTTTCGAAAAAAAACAGGTAATATTTTCAAATCAATCAATACTTATATTATTCGTAATTAATTTATCAGGTATATACCTCATAAACAAAAGATTAACATTTTTAAATCGATATAAAAATCAGTGTCAACGATTTTTTCTTAAGTAAACAAATCCGATAACAGAAGCTCTCGTACCGATTAGGATAAAAATAGAACAACTGAACAACTAGTGCATTTCAATTTTTACACGATCAATATCCGAGAAGAGTGTTTCTCAATTTTTTTCAGGATACAGTGGCCGAAAACAAAACAAAAAACAATTTTACGAGGATCTTCAAGTCATTTTATGTGTATAACTGACTGGTGAAAATTTCGACATTGTCGGAAAAAAAGTCGTCCTTTGACCAACTTGCAAATGAGCTACGTGGTCCTACTTTTGTTAAATTGTTCTCTAGGGACTACCCTACAAACGCTTAAAATATTATTCGAGTCGCCCGCCAACTAATTGCAATTTCATGTATACCTACATTTAAAAAAACAACCCGTTATACCTCATAAACAAACGATCAAAATTTATAAATCGATATAAAAATCAAGCCAATTTGTTTCACGTAAAAGAAATTAAAACGCATATGTAAAGACAATAACCGCAATTGAAACGGAGACTTAAAGATCGTGTCAAGTACCCTGAAGTATTGCTGACTCAGTTTCTTGGCAGGAAGAAAAGAGCAATGATAAAAAAGAGAAAAAGAACGTGTTATGTAATGTGCTTGAACCGAAGAAAACCGGTTTTTGTTTTCGGTTCAGTTCCGGATTTTGGTTAATTCCGGTTTTCAGTTCCGGTTCGGTGCCCTGGTTCATACACTTAATTATTGTTATTTACAATTTTTGTTGTTGTTGTGTTAAATAGAAAGCCGTATTGGATGTCCTTTATGAATTATTAGGTTTACCACAACCAGAATGGACTGATGAATTATCTGTTGCATTAAATGCAATCGATCCATGTGAACCACAATCAACATGGCGTTTAAATGAGGGTTTTGTTGCAGCCGAAGGACGTTTTATATTACCACATCTATCAAAAACAACACCAAGCATAAATGATATGCATTTATCATTATTATTATATTGTTTTTTAGAATGTGGTTTATTAGGTGCACTTGTTGAAGTGATTGCAACAAGTGATACATTTATTAGTGTTCGTGCAACAGTATTATTAGGTGAATTATTACATTTAATACAAATCTTATTACCACCAGAATGTTGTGATATATCACCACCATTACCAACATTATTAGAATATGCAACAAATGGTAAACCACAGGCTGTTAAAGCTGTCAATGGACTACAACAATTACATAAGTAATACCATTATTATTATTAGTATTATTATTAATAATTGATAATTAATTGTTATTATTAGATTGTTAAGAAAACGTCCAGCATCGTATAGTATTTATTTAGATTTCATTTTACGCAATGGTAATAATGTAAAATTATCGAATGATAATAATAAAAAGACTAAACATAAGTTGAAAATTATAAAGAATAAAATACAACAAGTTTTAAATATAGATGGTGATGATGTAATTAAAGAGACTGGTGTTCTATTAAATAAAGATGCATACATATGGAATTGGAATTGGATACGTTTAATATTGAAAGGTGATTCAATTAAATTGGATTTAATTGATACAACACATCGTAATTTTATGAAACGTTTAATTGATTTTTATAAACCATCATATAATCGTTATTCACATATGGATTTAACATCAAATAAAACAAGTATAGCATATACAATGACTGGTATAGAATTAATAAATTGTTTATTAAATATAAACAATGATGATAGTATACGTTTATTAAAAGAATTATTCAATGATATATTAGTACATATAAAAGCTATAACGAATGGTAAAAGTGTGCATGATTGTCTATTTAGTCCACAACATATGATTAGTACACAATGTCAAAGTTATTTTTTATTTATTGGACGTTTAGGTTCAACAGAGATTGGTGTAAATTTATTAAACGATTTAAATTTTTATAAACAATTGGAATATTTAGCAACAACAACAAATAATGATTGTTATGTTAAATTAATTATATCATCATTAGATTATAATTTAAACGGACCTAGTAGAGATCTATTAAAATCTGTATTGAAATGTACAATTGAAAGTTCACGTTTATATGCAACACAATTTCTATTAATATTATTACGTGCTGGTATTAATAATTTCTCTGATTGGGGTATAAAATTATTAATTGAACAATTATATGATCAATCAAGAATTATTTATTTAAATGCATTAACAATATTACATGAAGCATGTGAAATTGAACAATGTCTATTAACATTAATTAAATCAAATCCTGATTTAAAACATTTAAATGAAAAAGGTATTTTATTAACAATACGTTATCTATCAATACATACCGGTTATCAACAATTCAATCAAAATAATTTTATTATTAATTTAATAAAACGTTGGAATGATTATTTCAATTATCGTTATATAAAATTAATTGAAAATGAAATCAGTGATATTTTAACATTACATCAACGTGACGATGATGGTAAATATGATAAACGTTCAACATTGATACGTACAAATAATCGTCGTGATATCTTTCTACCACCACATCTCTATGGACAATTATCTAAACATCATGATGGTAATATAATGTTATTAACACATGGAAATTTAGAGAAAATGTTACAAGTAATTGTTTTATTTTTTCAATTATATACAGGGTCGCTAAAAAGTATCCATACTTTTTAAAAAGTATCCATACTTTTTAGCGACCCTGAATTTCTAATTATTAACTAAATTAATTTCTAGTGTATTGAGAATGGTGTTTGTCAAACTGATCAACAAATTTTGGAATTGAAAGCATCATTATGGGCAATTGGACATTTCTCTAGTACAATAAATGGTTTAAATTATCTTTTATTACATAATGGTTTAATATTTATAATAAATTTAGTACAAAATTGTACAGTATATTCAATACGTGCAACAGCATATTATATAATTGGTTTAATTGCAACAACTCAACAAGGCGCTGATGAATTATTTAAATTAGGTTGGTTATGTACAAGACATAATCGACATATATCATGGCCAATAATTGAAGAAGAACAATGGTTTCTTAATGATGTTAATAATGATCATGATGATAGTTTAAAATTAAATTATGATCTAAATGTTGATTTATATTATTTTGATTCTGGTTTAAAAGAAGATAATAGTACAGATGATGATGTATCAACATCATTTATGTTATTAACAAATGATACAACAAATCAACAACAACAACAACCACAACAACATAAATCATTAACATTACCAGTAAATCAAAATTTATCATCATCATATCATAAACGTTCATTATCTGAATCAAAAACATTCGAAATAATACGTGATAAAAATCGAATAACATTCAATAAATTAAATCCGGATATATCGAGACGTATACGTAATAATTCAACAACTGAATCTACAACATCTGGAGTTAGTTCGTGTGATTCAGTTTGTGGTGCAAAAACTATCTAGTAAAGTTTAATTTATTATGAAATTTTTGATTTATTATTGAATCGTTTTCTTTTTTGTTGTAGTGAGCGCCAACAATTATTGAGTCCTATTCCGAGCTCTTGTAGTTTAAGTACGTTGAAACATCAAGGACAGAAGATCCGTCGACACTCGGAATCATCCAGGCGGATTTCTTTACAAAGTAATTTATACTTTAATAAATTTATAATAAAATATAATTGATATATATACATATATCAATATATAATATACAGGGTGATTTAAGTTCTAATTGATGAAAGTTTCTGAAATTTGGTATATAGCCATCATGTCCCATCCTCTTGAATCACCCTGTATATCAATATAATATAAACTATAATTATTTTTTTTCCTTTAAGGTGAATCAACTTCTGATAGATCATCGCAGTCATTATATACGAATCGTCTAAGCCATCAGGATTTGATTGGTTATGCAACATTACGTTCATTAAGAAAATCACCACGTTATCTTGAAGAGCCAACATATGAAGATTACGATACTAATATAACATTAGATTTAACAACAAGTAATTTAAATGATGAATTATCTGATACTGGTTTACAATCATTAACATCAAGTATAAAACGTTTCTCATTAAATAATGATTGCTTAAATGATGAACGGTGTTATATGGGTATATCATTACCAAATAATATTTGTAATTTATTTCCTATTGAATATCAAACAACAAAGATGTCATCATGTTTTAATGATAATTCATTAGTTGATGATGAATTAATACAAGAAACAAAAGATATGAATTCATTAACAAATTATTATCGACAACATGATATTAATGCATGTTTAAATTGTTCATTATCTATTAATCGCAATAATGATGTTTTTGCTAAATCAAAAGAAGTAATTAATGAAGATCTATTACAACAAAATTGTCCAGATAATTTAATACGTTTAGAGATTTTAAAGATTGTCGATAAATTTGCTAATCCCATTTGGAATAAAAGTATGCGTCAATCATTATTACAATGGAAACAACGTAGTCCACATATATTTCAAGATCTATGTTTATATTCAGAGGTATGTAAAATGATATCAGAAAGTATGTATCGTTTAACACCTAGGCGTATCCTACATGAATTATTTATTGAATTAAATTATAACAATTTACTTGATATAACACAGGATATTTTAAAAAATATCTTAGATTCATATCAAGAATTCAAGAAACATAACAAAAATAGCGATGATGATGATGATGATGATATAAATAATGAAATTGATGATGGGAAACAGCGCGTTTCTAATATAAAAAGTTTAGATTCATTGAAACTAGCATATAAAGAGAATAAGTTTCCAATAACGAAACGTTATGAACCTAAAATTGTTTAATTTATTGCTCCTTTGTTTGCTATTATTGTATCATATATATTACAGGGTGTTTTCTCTGATACAGTACTTTCTTATACAGGATGACGAATAAGTATGGATACGACTAAATATCTTGAAAATGGATTATCCAAACTAGCTGAAATTTCAAACACTGTGAGAATGTATTGAATGTATTGAGATTTTTTCAATTTTGTAGCGTCATTTGTTAGTTTTGGAAATTCTAATTTAATTACTGATTCATTATTTATATAGTCGTCGCCGAATAACTTTGATATTCAGTCGCAATTAAGAAACGTGTGAATTAAGACTAAAAATTACAAGCAGGCATTTGACTAATGTAGTATTGTTTTGTTTTGTTTCTCGCGCTCAAAATATTTTCTAGGCATTTGAGAGATAATAGTAAAAAAACCGGAGCTCAAAATCAAGTCAAAATTTCAAAAACTTCAATACTTTGACAAATATAAATCAAATCTACTTCTGTGTTCATTTTTAGAACTACGAAGAGAATGTTTACCTATCTGTGCAACATATTAAAAAAGGATGGTCGCTTAACATCTATGGAGCCATA
>JAZBGW010001587.1:0-14732 GCA_037464815.1 Mylabris variabilis
CTCCAAAATTATTCTAGCGAGTACAAATTTGATTGGTTAAGAAATTTTTAAAGTTATGTTGAAAAAACCATTTTTTTGAAATTTTTCGACAACGATATCTCGTGAACGAATCAACCGATTTTGATCCTTCAAACGGCATTCCACGTCATTTTTTAAGGTTAAGAGCTGATTAGATTATGGAATTGATCGGTACAGTAGCTCAAAAGTTATGTTGAAAAAACATGACTTCAACAATTGTTTGTTTTGATTTTTTTGAAATTGCTCGAAATCTATTGGATCGAATCAGTTCAAATTCACACGAAATCTAAGTTTGATGGAACTCTTTCGAATGCCACAAACTGCGTTCCAATCCGTCAAGCCGTTCAAAAGGTATGAGACGTTTACATACCCACTCACACACACGCACACACATACAGCCATACAGACATCATCGTAAAAATAGTCAGAATAGTTTCCTAGGACCCCAAAACGTCGAGATCTGCTGAAAACTCAATTTTCGAAAATCGGGGTAAAACTAATCACTTACCGAATTTTGAAAATTTTCTTAGCGGGAAGTTAAAAAATTAGGTAAAAATTTTGAAAATTCTACGAATACAATGAAAAAATCATAAGAAATGTAAAGTGATGATGATAGAATTGTGTTTTTAAGACTATAGAAAGACTTTCTCAACCCGTTTCAGGTTGAATATTTGCTTGGGAGCTAATCTTTTTTGTTTAGAGCTGCAACTTTATGATTTCCTCAATAAGTATTTTGAAAATTCTACCACTTGTACATGAATAAAAAGCTACAATCATAAGAACTGTAAATCCAAAGAATATGGTGTTGAAGATTTTTGGGGTCTTTGGCAAAATAGATTTTGGGGCCCCATTTCATGCTGTAATACTATGACAATTCAAGATAAGGGCGGATATACCGCCACCAATCTAAAAATAGATAATTTGCATGAAACTCAGTTGGCTAGCGATTTGAATAATATTTCAAGGATTTGAAGGGTAGTTCCTGTAGAGTATCCTACTAAAATTAGAACTTTAAAAGTTGGTCAAAAATGCTCGTTTTGGACAAGGCCACGATTTGCAAAAAGGGGCTAAACACCCACAACGACTAGGAATGACTATAACATTCTTCCAACATTGATTTTTATTTTACTTAATTACATTCTAGGTAAAATGCAAAACATCAACCTGTTCTACAAAAAAATAATGTTAGGAGGATTCTGAAGTAATTTTAAGCCATCTTACGTGTGCAGCTAGTTTTCGAAAATCGCAAGATCGTCATAAATAAAGCGGCCTGCACACACGCCAATTTTTAGGGACGATTTGTAGGAAAATACAGTGGGGGCCCTGCAGATTGGCACGTCGGGACGATTTTTTAATTGCATAAAATTTACTCCCACTCTATTTCCCTACAAATCGTCCCTAAAAATTGGTGTGGATGTAGGCCGCTTAAGCGGTTTTTTTGACAGACTTCCAATTAAGGCTCTAATTTTGCGACTACTATGCTATAAATCCTTGAAATATTTTATAATAGGAGCTGCCACAAGATCTAGGTAGTCCCCGGTGAAAAGCCTTGTACAAGGGGTTAGGCCCCCACAAAGTCGGGGCCCTAAACAAGTGCCTAATTCGCCTACGGTACAACGCGCCTCTCTTTGGTAGTCATCAATTGCAATAGAAATTCCAGAAAACAGAACATCCTTCGTTAGTACCGTTTAGCTTACAGATAATTCTGAGGTTTGACTTTTCGAATTAACATTTTTAGTACTATCCTCATTAAATCTACAGAATTTTACTCAGAAAATCTTGGAAACTTAATTGACTTACTTTTTATAATTTCCTCATGTTTCTAGCCCCTAGTGCCAGTCATTTTGATTCAAATTAGGGAGCCAACTAGTACTCTCAATTCTGTTTTTAAACGTTTCGTTAATTGAGCAAAAATTAACAAAAATTTTCAAAAATTTAACAAGATAAATATGAATAGAAAACTATAAGTCTGTTTTGACTTTTAATCAAAATAAACACACGATTCAAGGTTGACAAATTTCGTTTGGATCCCAAAAATATTATAACATCAAAATAAATGCCATTCGTAAACGTTCTCTTAAAATGAATATTGATTATATATGTACGTTATATGATATGAAATTTTATATACGGTATAATAACAGTAGAATAGAATGTTGAATATAATAAAGATAAGGGAGCCGTTAGCGGAACCGACTTCGTTTCCCATTCCCTCTCTTTTTTCTCCCTCTGTAATACTTCTAGTGCAAATAAAACAGTGAAACTTTCAAGAAAATTGTACAAAAATATTGAAACAAACCTAATCCCATACGCCGTTTGATCTTCTTTAAAACCTTCATTATTCCCTTATTTTGATTAATCGAAAAACTGTCTTGTTGGTTGTTCTCTTTATTGTTAATATGACACTTTTCCGATATCCCCATCAAGATATTAAACGAAAAATACAATGAAATCTATCACTATACACAACAATTCATAATGATTGATTCTCCACAAAAATCGACTAGAAAATTCGAATTTATAAACGTGTATTATTTATTTATTTATTATTATTATTGAACTAGAGTAAAAGTACGCGCACATGCACCACCAACGAGAGTCTCTAGTGGACTGAAATAGATTCAGTAAATTTCAGTCTTGAAATGTGTACAGGAATTGTGTGGTGGGGTGAATTAAAACAGCTGCAGCCACGAGCCATCTACCAATAGAAATTGTGCCACACGCCTGATGCTTTTGCAGCCGGCATCATCTTTATATAAAAAGGACAGATGTGTGTGTTTGTATGTGTGTATGTGTGCGACACCCCATCTCTGTATAGAGCAGGCATTACCTGTACGTTTTTTTTTCTTTCCCATTTCTCGTTATCGTTCATTTTTACCTGTTGGTATGTGAAATTGGTCCAGACTAATGTAGGGGAGATGTGGGAACACTTCACTTTAACGTGGACGATTTACAATTAGATAACCCTTTATCTATCCAATAGCCATTTATCAATTTTAATAATGTAAATTAATTAAATTCATAATTGAGTATTGAACTGATTTCCTGTATAATTTATCAATAAATTTCGCAATTAATTGGAATCTTAAATAAAAAGAAGCTTTTTCATTAGCGTTGTTTTTCTCGATAATAATAATTAAGAATCCACAATTAATTAACAATATATAATTTTATTTTATTATTAGAAATTGTTAAAAATTACGTAAAGTTCGTGATTAATAAATTACAACGATATACGGGTTGTTTACGTTACAATTATGTGTAATTAAATTCGTTTCCCTAAGTTCCCTCATTAATATTCAAATTGTTCAATTTCACTAATTTTAAAAATTATAGTTTATAATAATGGTAAGCCTCTTCTTTATTAGATTTTATTTTTTTAATTATAAACCCCGAATCTGTATTTAGAAAAATTATTAGTTACCTAGTAGGTTACTGGGTGTTCCATCTCACTCGATATAACTTTAATTATTAAAAAAAATCGAAATAAATTACCAGTACCGTAGCATGGTGGTTATAATTTTCGATTAAAGCAGCAGAAAAACATTTTTGAAAATCAACTAAAATTGGTTAAATCTCTTCTTTTGGATGATCCAATATAATAACTGAAGAAAAAACATCCAAAAATCTTTATTATGAGTCAAAGATTCAGCTCAAAATCAGGCTAGAAATTTCTACATCCTTTAATTGTCACAATCTGGTAGGAGAATTTATTAGAAACGAACGTGCCTTGAAATTTAAGCCGAAAATTGTTTAAATCGTCTCTTTTTTATCACTAAAGAGCAAAACATATAACTCAGAATGAAAATGTTTTAGAACTGATGATTAAAGATAAAAATTCCTTAAAACCTCAAAAATTAGATTCCAAAAATTGACTGGAAGTGTCAGATGTCCTATTTTTCACCACTTGATAGCAAAATTCGTTAAAAATTGAAAATTTAAGAAGAAAATGCCCTAAAGCTTCAAGACTAGAAAAAGTGGTGGTTAATAAAGAAATTGTCTCAAAATCTAGATTTAAACTCAAAAATTCTCAAAAAAACCCAAGTCTAAATCGTCTTCATTTCACAATTTAATATTCTTATTATTATCATTTATCATAGAAAAACAGTGGTACAATTTTTGAAAAAAATTGGAAAACAATGCAAAATTTTTGCAAAAATAACATTGGCATACTGTCAAATTTCACTAACCGTAGCTTGTAAAAAAATTTAACGACTTTTAGATGACTCAACTGTTAACAATTTGAGTAATGTCGTTCTACTTTCAATATCGGAATTGCACACTTACTTCATTAAGCTCTTTAATATTCTAAGAAAAGCGATAAGATACAAGAAATTAAGCTAACAAGTAATTATTCACAACTAACTTACATATTATGCTGTGAACAGCTCAATTTTCTTGTAGTATTGACCAAATCTCAAAAGATTTATTGTTTCAATAAATACACTAGAGAGCTGGACAGACTATAAATGTTTATACATCGATCATAAAGAGTATAAAAAGCAACTTAATTCATAATTAATTATTATGATCCATCAGACAGATGGAATAGTTAAGATATCTCTAGTTATGTAAAATATGATTTTTATCTTAAATCTCCATAAATTAATATTTTCATGTTTTTTAAACTGATAAACACATCGATCAATGTACATGTTTTTAAACAGGGCACCGAACCGGAACTGAACCGAAAACCGGAATTAACCGAAATTTTGTCCGGAGCGAAATCCGGAGTAGAACCTAAAACAAAAACAGCTTTTTTCTCGGTTCAAGCATACCACTTAACACGTTTTTTTTTCTCTTTTCATCGCCTTTTCCTCCCTGCAAAGGAACTGAATCAATTCGTATGAAACTACGATTAGTTAGCCGGCGATTCGAATAATACTTTAAAGATTCGTAGGCTGGTCCCCAGAGAATATTTTAGCAAAAGTAAGACCACGTAGCTCATTTGAAAGTTGGTCAAAATTCGACTTTTCCGGCAATGTCGAAATTTTCACCACTCGGCTATACACGTAAAGTTACTTGAAATGACTCAAGAATCCTCGTAAGACTGTTTTTTTTTTGTTTTCGCTTATCGTTTTTGTTTACTTAAGAAAAAAATTTAATTGATAACAACTATTACATTAGAGAAGTTCTATCGTATTTAGTGCAGTGATGTAACGGAAGTACCTATCATAACAAAAGCAGAAACAGAAATTGATTTTAAAAATGTAATTTAAGATATAAAAGTGTTTATTTTGAGATAAAAACGAGAACATTTCGCCGAGTTAACATAAACAATTGATCTTTTGTATTTTCGTTAGTATTCTTTGTCATATATTGATAATTTTTTCTGAATTTTTATAAAGAAATTATTACTTTAGAAAAGTACAAAAATGTATTTTTAAATTATTTGCAAATCTAAAGTACCACAAAACGTTCCCTGCATCCTTATATTTTGGATCCTTTTGTTTTAACAAAATCAGCAAATTTTAGTATTTGTTTTATTGATTTTTGTCCCTCTTTCTTTGTATTTCGTATAGGTAGCAATAAGTCAAACACTAGCCAGAATTCTTTCACTTATAATAGAACAAAATAAAACCATTTGTAATACCAGGTGATTTATCGAAAACAAAAATTTCATTATATGATGGTACCTGGAGACCATTTTAGCAAAATTCGAACCTCGTAGCTCATCTAAAAAATGGTCAAAAAACATTCGTTTTGGATAATGTTGCGATTTTCAAAAACGAACTAAACACGTAAAATAACTTGAAATGATTTGAGGATCCTTCCACCATTGATTCTTTTCGTTTTTTTTATAAATATATAAAAATAAATTGTTTATATCTAAAAACTTGAAAATTAATCACTTGAAAGTGAACCGAAAACCGAAAAAACCGTTATTTTTGCAGGAACGAAAAAAATAACGGTTCGATGCCCTGTTTTTAAATGAAAACCAAAACAGAGCTTTTGAGGGATCACTTCATAAATAAATAAACCAGTGTTATTCAAGTCTACAATTATTACTTGAACGGGTAACTTGTAACTTGTTTATTGGCCTGATTGAGGATAATTGGAGTCATAATTGATCCCACAAAAGACTAATATTCTGACCATTCAGCATCGACAATTTTATCAAACGGACATCGATAAGGGAACTCCTGATAAGAAATCATTAAAATAAAAGAGAAAATGCGCCTTGTTTTTTTTTGAAATAAAATCAAACTTATGTAAATTATTTAATTAAAAATAAGAACCTCTAACATTATAAATAATTTCTAATTATGCTATCAATTAATATCTTTCAACGCCTACATAAAAATATCTGTCAGATTTAATTTTAATTTTCTTTCCTCGGGGAATAATTTCATATTGTAATTAATCGCTGTGAATCGTTGGGAAAAATATTTGAGAAAGCGTAAAATCAATTTAAATTGTAGAATATTTCTTGTTCTTGTCTTAATAAAGAATAACCAATTAGTTGTAGAAAAGCAAAAGAAAATACGTTTTTTTCAACTTATCTTGTTGGCGACATATGGACCCTTAAATAATTCAAGATTTTTATAGTGCTATTAAAATTAATAAAGGCTCAGGCTTCAACGGAAGTCGCCGAGAATTGGACTGGATGGATAAGAATTACGGGTCACTTTATTAACCCTATTATTCATATCATGAATATACATTCAATTATTATACCTTCTGTTTCTAGCGTTTACTTGAAATAATCAAAAAGAAAGGCTGTTATTATTAAATTAATCCTGTTTTTAATTTCAAAGAATTTAACAAAGACATCTAATGGTTTTTATTATGTGAAATGAAATGAACGAGCGGAAATCGTTTGATTAATTATACAAAATATCAGGGTCACTTTTTTGTCACTTTTCTACACTCATCTACGCATGATTGTAAATGTCAAGTGATTCACACATAATTAATTGGATTTATTGGATAATTAACAAAATATTGTGATTAATAAACGGTTGTTCCTTATAAGACTCGGCTAATAATCGATTATCCATCATCTTGGGCATGTGCACCTTTTTGCCTTGATAATTTCTTACATTATAATAATGTTCTTGTTGTATGGAATGAAAGGATACAAGTCCTATAATTACATACACAACCCATCTTTGTACAGACATGATATAGAGAGTTGTTCAATCAATAACGTCCAAGATATTGTAAATGTGATTCTATGCAATAATTTCTTACAAATTATTTTTCAAGGACAAAAAGAAAAAAACCAACTCTTTATAGAATTTATGGAGGAAAACAATGCAAAAAGAGCGCATCTTCAACGGGGAATAGGGAAGAAAAACGAGATAAATTCCCATCTTCGCCCACCGGCCATCAACATCACTGGCAAAACAAGTTACGCCAGCTGGAATAAATTGATTATATTGGCTTTAAGAATGTACAGAATGTATATGCACCTTTCAAAAGGATCCTTATAAGAAACTTGCTAATAAAACGTGGAGAAGACACGTGCAAGATGTGACTTTTGTGAAAATGTTTCACAAGTAAACTTGCCACTCCTGAATTGAAGGAGAAACCGATTGGTAAATACAGGTATCTAATAAGGATAGAATCTTCTTCATTCATCATGTCTAATCATTTGAAAACCACATGAGAATATGGTAGTAGACTAACCTTGCCTTCAATCGCAGGTACAACACATTTATAGAGATTTCTTAAAGACTTGTGTACCTTTCTATTCGGGTCTGTCCTTTTATGTAATTTTGAATCAGAGTGGCATAACAGCTGATGGGCGCCGTTTATAAAATCTAAGCCTGGGAAAATTCACCATCAAAACAACTGTTGGCCAATTTTTTTTAATAAAATTTTCGCCAGCTAAACTCCAATGATAATTCTACCTACCAGCATAGTCGTTGGTAGATTAATGGTAGAAATACGGGGAAAAAATCGACGACATCCACCTGCTACAATTTCCTCACCACAGCATCTCCTGGAGGTGGCTTGTAAATATATAGCAGGTGAACAACAGACGCAAGACATATGTTAGATTACAATTCGCTCCCAACTCCCCAATATTCCCAGAATGAGCCGTTTTGCAAACGAAATAAAATAATAAAAATCTTTCCAATGTATATAAACAGCACGTAGTGGTAATAACCCGAAAATATAAGAATTGAAAATTTCAAAAAATACAACTGTAATTTCAACATCTGTTGTATGTTGTATGAAGGTCCTGGGAACTTGTCGATTTTCTTTTACACAGACACATGTTCAACATCTTTACAAACGTCCCCCAGGAGGAATAACACAGGACAAGCAACACTTGCTTTTTATTAAAGAATTTCTACGATAATAAAATAATTACAGTATCCAAAAGCAATTTTCTTACACGAATATGATTGTTTCAAATTCAGAAATTTATTGACGAGAAACAAATCGATAATAGACGTGACGATAAGCACCTGCTTTTTCATCATCTCCCGCATATACTTTCGTGAAAAATAAAGGAAAAAGATGAAAAGCAGGTGATGAAATGTTGAAAGTATCATTAAAGCAACATGCAATAAATTCCAATTGAACTAGAAATATAATCAAAGTGTATTGTTTGATGCCATTCGTTATAACCTATAAATGCAATCTTATTATAGTTGAAAAGTCTCCTAACCCCATTTCCCTATTAAAGTATGGGTTAATCTAGGATCTACGTTAATCGATTACAACCTACTTTATTGTTATACACAAATTATTTGGACTAATAAATCAAATTAGATTTATTCAAATTTTGGTAATTAATTGTGATCGATTACAAATGGATGAACCTAAAATGTTTCGGGGTCAGAACAAGATGTAAATAATAATAATAATAATACTAGGTTTGTACAAGGAATTTTCTGGGCTGAAGAAGGTTAAAGGTGAAATCAATTCTTTATTAATAAATGAATATTTAAAAATATTGATAGTTCTCATATATTTCGACGCTGTAGGGAATTGAAATTTCAATCGATTATTATTCACTGTTAGTAAACGTTAAGGCGAAAAAAAAATCGATTCGATAAAAGGTCAATGTTTTAAACATATACTTTGTGATGATATTCACTAAATATTGATCGATATTTGAATGGATTAATTATTAAAAATTAAACAATGAACACCTGTTTGTTTCTTTGATGAAAATACAAAACAAAAATTGGGTAGGTACGAATGGTAACAGGTGCTTCTACGACTTTTTCAAAATTACGATAAAGTCAAAAAGCAAGGTGTAACACTCAGCTGTCTTCTCATTCTTCTCTATACTGTTGTTAAAATAATGATAATAATAAAATAAATAATTATTATCAAGAAAATATGAAAAGCCATCATGAAGTACAACGAATAAAAATATCAGAACATAAACGATGAATAAATATTTAGTTTTCAATTTCAATTCTAATAGAATCGATCAAACAAACTATTAAATTGGGAAACTTTTCAATTCCAATCGTTCTATTTTTATTACATTGATTTTAAATAAATTTCAAGCAGATGTTTGAATTATTTTTGTGTCGAAATTCGACCCTTTCATGGAATTATTGATATTCTTCCATTTACTCCCCCAATCTCCAGGTGATAAAATTTCTTGAAAACAATTGTAAAAATCGATACTAAAGGGGTGAAATTTACGATTGAACTATATAATTCACCCTCTCTATACTGGTGAGAATATAACAGAAATTAAAACTTTATATCACCTATTATTATGGATGAAATTCGTACAAAATTACAATTCAGGTATATTATTATAAAGTAAAAGTTTTTAATATTGACATGTTGATAAACTGGAATAGGGAGGATACCAGATGTATTTCTACTATGTCTGGACGGAAGCTGCCTAAATAGGGATGCATAGTTGTTCCGGTTCATCGTAAAAACAGTCTACTGTCTTTATCTAATTGCAAATAACAGTAAAATAACCCCCGAGGGTGATTTTCTGATTGACCACACTATTGCCGCATCTGTCCAGACTAAACACCACCCCCCAAAACCAGACACAACAAACAATAATCTACCCTCCTAATCTAGACCAATGTATGCATAAAAGCTATTTTTAGACAAAAATAGCGGTACATAAGCGGGGATATATTGTGTTGAATGTGCAATAATTTCGTATACGTATATAGAGAGGGTAAATAGAAAATATTTGGTGTTTTTATTTGGGTGTGTGTGTGTGTGTGTGTGTGGTGGAGAGTCGGACGCGTGTCCGGCAGCTGGTTGTAATACCCAAACACTATTAAATACTATACACCACCCCCTTTTTCTCCCCCGATATAAATAGACATAACAAAGTAATCATTTAGAAAAAGAAAAAGACTCTCCCTATAGACGTATAGGTATATGTACGTGCAACTTTGTAATCCGAATCCCTCAACTTTTATGTATTAACTTCCGTTCGTTATTCGCCAAACATTCAACGCTAACAACAACGGAAAAAAATTATATTAAAGCGTTATTTAAATTGGACCCCATTTTTATATGCATAGAAATTATTAAAAATACACGTGGTGAAGCGAAATTGATTTTATTTTAAAAATACTTCTAGATATTGTTGGAAAATTTTCAATTTCCTCTCAAGTTATTGCTAATACCCATTTAAAAAAGATTGCTTTTTTTTTAAAAAATCTAATAAGAAATTACATAATCAATAATCAAAACTAAATAAACTTTAACTACCATCGTAAATAATGACATCGAATTGTAACTGAAATTGAAAAAAATAATCGAAAAAGTGTGGACAACTTTCATACTTTATCTACCACTTTCTAAAAACACAATTTTCTTTAATGTTTTTTGAGAAATTAAAAAAACTGAGGGCTTAGTTTCTCCTAAAATACTCGTTTGCAACTAAGAAAACTATCATATAAGTCAAAAGGCGCGAATCTATATCACGATAAATTATGTTTGCAGTTCCAACTGCCAAGACGGTATATTTTTCTGCAATCATACAAAATACAACAGGAGATAATTTAATAATAATTAGGTACAGAAGAGCGGTGAGAATTAACTTTTATAGTTGATAATGATGAAAAATAGGCTAATTATTTGATCAGAATCACAACTTGATTGTTTTACATTCTTAAAGTTGTACAAACAAGAAATACCACAATCTTTACCATATTCAGTATTATTGTATTTTATAACTACATTTGTTATCTATAGATCTTGATTATTTACAATTATTCGTATCTAATTAAATGTAATTAAAGTTTTGCTAATATTTTCTTTTATATGCCACTACTTATAGGTATCTTAAACTAAGAAAAAACAATCTATTGATTTAAGAATAACGTTTCTAATTACTTTAAATGTTAATTCTAATAAGCTGCAATATAACAAAGTTACTAAAAATGGTTATGTCAATAGTGAATTGAACATTAAATAGATTTTAGTATTGAATCGTGAGAGGAATTCAAATCATCATTACTCTATCGCTTTTATGGTAAATTCAATATAAAAGAGGAAATTGCATATATTTCTTTATCATTTACTATTGAAAATAACACATAATAAATAAGAAGATAAATATATACCTACATATACAAAAAGAGAGTGGTGAAAAATAAACGGAAATAGTTTTATAGAAATTTTTAAGGGTGGAAGTAACGGTCGAAAAAAATTTGATCCATCACATACAGGGTGTCGAATCTTAATATGATCGATTCGAAAATTATTTTTAAGAATTTTAGAGGTCCCTGGTGACAATTCTAGCAAAATTAGAACTTCGTAGCTTGTTTGTAAGTTGGTCAAAAAACGATCGTTTTGAGGAATGTTGCGATTTTCAAAGGTGAAAGTTGAACACCTAAAACGACCAAGGGTGATTCGAAAACTCTTTCAACAATGGTTTTTCTCGTTTTACTCCATTGCATTTAAAGAAAAATACGAAATATTCTCACCATTTAAAGAATGTATTGGAGAAAAACAAAAAGAATCAATGGTTACAGGATCTTTGAGTAACTCTAGTCATTTTAAGTGTGTAACAAGTTTTTGAAAATCGTGACATCGTCAGAAATTAGCGTTCTTTGACCAACTTCCAAATGAGCTACGTTGTTATAATTTTGCTAAAATAGTCTCCAGGGACTGCTACAATCCCTTAAAATAATTTGTGCCCCCGTCCGGAAATACTAACTTTTGAATATCTTAAAATCGTCCAGAAACTAGCTCATTACATCACTAGCTCGGAAAATTTTCTACTGACTTCTTAGTCAAAAAACGATCATTTTGGAGAATGTCGCGATTTTCAAAGATGAGAGTTGAACACGTAAAACGACCAAGAATGATTCGAAAACTCTTTCAACAATGGTTTTTCTTGTTTTACTCTATTGCATTCTAGGAAAAATACGAAATATTCTAACCGTTTAAGGAATGTACTGGAGAAAAACAAAAAGAATCAATGGTTACAGGATCTTCGAGTAACTCTAGTCATTTTAAGTGTGTAACAAGTTTTTGAAAATCGTGACATCGTCAGAAATGAGCGTTCTTTGAGCAACTTCCAAATAAGCTAAAATAGTGCTCAGGGACCCCTACAATCCCTTAAAATGTTTTTTGTGCCCCCGTCCGGAAATATTAACTTTCCATATCACAAAATCGGTCAGAAACTAGCTCATTACATCAATGGGCTGGAAAACTTTCTAGTGACTTCTTATGTACTCGCACTCGCACTCGCAAAAGCTTAGTTTCTGGCCTTGTGATACAAATAACTATTTTGTTCGTCAATTAATAGGAGTTTCATAGAATCGACCTTATTTAGATCCGACACCCTGTATATGCACACACACGTGAATATATTGTAAAAATTTTGTGTAGATATAGGGTGGTATAGTTGTATTATAACAGTTTACAAATTCTTCAACAAGACACATGTCAGACGCGTGCCGAACTGTTGAAAGCAACCACCTATTAAACTAAAGCCATATGTTTCTCCATTCTTTTGATATATGATAGCCATAATTGTGTACTTATATGAGCTATTATTATTTTTTAAACGATTATCGGATTTTAACATAAAAGTTAAGAGCAATAAGCATTCCATTATTGTATTGTTTCAATAATCTTCTGTAGAAATTATCTTTACATACACTATATGTGTACTGCATTATGTTCAAAATTTCAACTATTGTTCCTATTCTTCTAAATGACAATCATTTAACAAATTAATGCCACACTGAAACTAAACGACTCGAGAAGAATACTTTATTCAATAGCTTTACAACAATACTGACAGAAGAACTTGGAAAAAAGAGAAAAACAAAAATTATAGGGGTTTCCAAATCGTATTTGTTAGATCACAACACGAATACAGAGTAGAGAATCTAAGGGAAAAGTATGCTAAATGACATCATTTTTGTTTACTAAATATTTCATGCAAGTCATCTAATTTTACTTTCATATCCAGTATAAATAAAACCTGTATGTAATCTAAAATCTGTTTACATTTTTATTTCCGCAAATTATTAAAGTGATATAATGGAGGTCATCTTCTAATTATCGTTTTATTAAAACTGAAATAAAAGTGCAGTATTTTGCAAAACAGCAAATTTTCTATGGTTTTATTGGAAAATCTTTGACCTAGTTTACCACTATTGTTATTATTTCTACTATTATTTTCTTAACATTAGATATGACTACAATTTAAAACAATACCTGGAAACCACGTAACATCTGTAGATAACTATTCTAGAGGGTTGGGTATCATTTACAATACTGTATTTTCCTACAATTTCATGTTTGTTCAACTCTATTGTGTGTTAAAATTTAAATAAGAGATTGTTTACGATTCGTTACAACAATACTATACAGAAGAGAAGAATTCTCTTATATTTATTGTAATTCATAACAATCTATTATGATCACTCTATTATTGTACTTATTATTATTATAAATAATATTATTAAACTTGAGTTCATTGTTCTAACAATAGGTGAATCTTCAAGAAACATCACAAGACTTAGAAGCGTGAATTTATGATTCAAATAAATCGAAAATTTTGGGGCTCTATTAAGATTTTAACAGAAAAAAATTAGACATCAGAGATTTATAGACAGTGAGTTGAAATTAATGGCAACTTTTTAGTAGTAATTAAATCTATAAAAAGCAATATAAATTATTTCTACACATCAAAAAAACTTACCGATCAAAAATTTCTAGATTTTTTCTTAACTATAGCTAGACTTCTTCAGAGAGTTACATAATTAACAACTTAAAAAAACATTGATAAGATAATTATAAATTAGATTTAGTTAATTTACCGTTTTGTTATTAAGCAGTTATTTACTTCAGCCTGGGAAATAAACTTTCCTGTCTGTATATACATACAGGGTGTTAAATTTGACAAATAATGAAGAAAATAGGAAAATTTTGTGGTTTTGTTTCCGTGAATATGATCCCTTAAAGTTGTGAAACAAGGTAAATATCACTCAAGGATATATTATTGATACCGCCTGACTGCTGTTGTGGATAATATTTTTGCATGAATGGATATACCTAGCTTACGGATACATATTGGTCAATAATAATTAATAACAAAGAAAATTTTCAAGATTTTATAGAGTTGTAGGTATTATTCAGTTAAATAATTAAAATATTTAATCTATATTTGCAATAAAGCGATCTAATATTGTTCACAGTCAACATAAGCAGAGCCGTATCAAAACCTAGACAGGCCCTTACCTACGTAAAAATAATAATAAAAACATTAATAATTCTCTGTAAATATTATTCGCTTT